>CBVK0100745935.1:0-10840 GCA_900067695.1 Picea abies
TTAGACCAAGTAGATCTTAACTAACTCCTAAGTGTCTAAATATCCTAACACTGGATTAGTCCAAAACCCTAATTCCTTAACTAGAAATATAAAACAGTTGGCAAAAAACCATGTGCCGAAAAACCACCTAATATCATATGGTCTTGGAAATATGTCGTCCCAGAAATATGTCATCCCAGTGGAAATATGTCATCCCGAAAAAAAAAATTTGGGGCGCTGCCCCCGAACTCCCGTTGGGGGGGCTCTGTCGCCCTGTGCACCCGACGCAGATGCTCAAACACTACTACTCATGCAAAGAATATAACACATACCCAATAGACCCAGGGTTCAACTCTTACAATAGTGCACCAACAAAACCCTAACTATCGACCCTTTCGACAACACCTGCTAAGTAGATGAAGTCTCACCCGAGGAAGAGGCAGGGGTGGTTGTAGGACTCAGATGTCTACAACCTTAGCTGAGACACAGATTTGTGATTGTAACACCTTAATAGAGCAATTAGCAGTTATAGTTCATTAATATTCATTCTTAGCTTATAGCGCAGCTAAACCCTAATAATAGATCATCGCAGTATTCACACAAATCCAATATATTCAAGTACTCAGCATACCAACATAGATGAGATCTAACATTCATTTAGGTTATTCAGCACTAAGATATCACATTAGATTCTTCTAGTATAAATCAATGCACTAAGCCTTTAACCACATAAGCAAGAGAACAACCATAAAGAACTAAGAAACCACAACATGGGATATACGTGGTTCACCCCCACCCTGGGGCTACGTCCACCAACTCTTCTTCTCTTTTATTGTCTTCTGTCAATATTCTACATGCACAGAGCCATGATATCTCACTCCGCAGAGGACAAGAGATCTACACACACTTCACTAGATCCTCCTTAGCTGAGTTACAACACAAAGACTTTCCACAGTCTCTTACAATCACTTGCACTTAGCTATACAAGTCTCTCATAGTATGCACAAAGCATCTATAATCCACACTTCCACTTAGCACTTAGCACTTAGCAAGGTACCAAAAGACCTTCTCTTTTCTTACCTCACCTAGAATTATATTTATACATTACAAATAGGGCCTAACCATGGGTAAAACCATGGTCCGACATCCCCATACCCATTACATAAGCCCAAAACCCAAAACCCCTAAAAAGGGGCCGATATCCTACAATCTCCGCTTCGACTTGCACTCTGCCTTTGACAGCTTGTCAAAGTCCCAAAATTAGGTCAAGCATGACCAAGGATCCTCAAAAATTGGTCAAGGGACAATAGGCCCCCAACACTCACCTATGACTTGTCCCGAGTCACTCTGGTCTGGCTAGCTCTACTTCAAAAGACTCAGCCTTGGCTCAAGTTGGTTCGACCTGTTGTTGCACTACGACCTCCTACTCGATGAACTCTTGGATAACTGCTTCATTGATAGGTCCCTCTAAGCGTTGTCCAGCTGAAGTGGCAACTTTCTCCATTTCTTCTCCTCGACCTTCAATCCCTGTGAATAGTTGGAAAGCCTCATTCTGTATTGGTTGGAGCCTCTTAGTCACTTCCATGACTTTCCTCTGAATGATGTGGACCTGCTACTAAGAAATGCACCATTCTTGGGATAGCTTCATCCTCTCAATGATTGACAGGGGTTTCAACTGCGCCTGTATTGTTTCCGCGTGCTTCTTTGCCTCCTGGAGTTGTGACTCCAATGCCTTTAATTTAGGATCCTAATTGAGTCACTCATAAGTCTGGGCACTGTGGTCACTTAGTTGTTTACATTCCATGGCGAGGGCCTTGATTCTTTCAAATGCTCTTCGAGTAGTTGCTTCTCTTTGATCTTGTGTATCCAGTGGAGTGTTGGGCACTGTTTGTAGCTCTAAGTTTTCTATTCTTTGCTGAATTTGTTGGATAGATTTCACGAGCTACGCTACTGGATGCTCCACTCAGTCTTCTGCCTTTGGCTCTAAGCCTGTCATAGAGCAAAGTGCTCTGTCGACTTCTTCTTTGAATCCAAGATGCTATGCGAGAAACTATTATTTTTCTTGCTTGACCTGCACCCTCTCTTCTTCAAAATTGGCTTGAAGGTCATCCTTCTCCTTTTGTGCAACCCAATGTTACTCTACCATTTCTTCCTGGGCTTGTTACAAGGTCGTTGTGGCCTGGTATTTCTCAACTTGTGCTCAACGAAGGTGGGCTTCGGTCACATCAGCTAGTCTGTGGAGTTGGCCAGGCTCATCTCCCAACTCTGATTCTTTTGATGGCAGGGGCACGATGGATACTGCATGACTTAATTGAAGGGATGGTTGTACCCCTCTGAGTTTAACCTCAATTCTGTCGTACATCTCCTCCTTCTTGGCTTCCTGTTTCTGCAAGATGTTCTACGAGGAATCTGCTATAGTTGCGATGATGAAGTCGAAGTCATCTATAGTGAGCATAGTTTTCATCTTAGTCAAGGTGGCTCTGGATTTCTTTCGGGAAGTGGGTTTCATGGGGGAAACCTTCCTCTTCTTCATGGGATCAGCCTCATCAACAAGATCCCTAGGCAGTGTTACTTCGCCTTGCTTCTGCTAATCTTCTTTTCCATTGGTCTCTTCTTGATATACTTCATCATGACCCCCTCGGCCAGGTGATACTTCAACATTTTCTTCTAATGTGCTACTCAAGTTTTGGGCCTCTTCGGTCTTCTTCCTTCTGCTAGGTCCAGGGGTAGCCTTTGCTTCATGAGTGGTCTCTGAGTTGTCGATTAGTTGAGGGTCTGAAATTTTTGCGGGGTCAGCATGGATGAGGAGCTCTGTCGACCAGTCCTTGGTTATTACTTCGAGGTCCTCCTCTGTGAGCTTGTAGTATGACTGAATCTCTTCTTTATGCTTATCTGTGCTTCCGATCTCTTATCTGTGTGTGTGATGATATAAGTGAAGTGTCGATCTGCGTAGAACTTCATGAAGGGTCAGAACCGATGCAGGGTGTTTGGCATCATGCAAGGGACAACTTCGATAGCCCTCTTTAGTTGGAGATAATATGTATGAAAGACCGCGTTTGACTGCCACTATTTTACCATATCGCTCGAGTCCTAGAGCATGGTGAACTTCAAAGCGAGTGGCTTGAATGGCTCAATGTACGAGAAGTTTTCACTTTCCGGCATTTCCCAAGAAGTAAATGCAAGGAGGATTAGGAGCCAGCTAAAGTGGAACTCATAGCCCTGACCCTGAGCTTCACAGCAGTCTAATTCTAGCTGGTTGACCAAGTACTTCACCCAGTTCATCTGGAGTCCTTCTACACATTTCCCACCGAGGTCAATAATGAATCCTGTGACATGTTTAGGTCGATTCTTTCTCACAATATTTCCTGCAATCAACTGGCAAGCCAAGCGCACTGTGCCATTCTGGATGGAAGCTACCTTATAGCCTCACATTCCCTTTTCTACATCTCCATATGCGTCTTTGATATTCTGTGTTAATGCACAATCTGTAGCCTTCCCTAGGTAGAAGTCCTACGGGTCGGGTCCCTACATGCTCAATCTGGTGATCCTATGGATCAATGTCAGATTGACTGTGATGCATCGGTCTAGCCATAGGTATCCTCCATGGTAGCATGAGAGCAGGAGCTTAACAGAGGCGCTAACCTCCTAGTTCCTTCCAAAGTGGGGAATCTTCATTACATTCAAGAGGGTGGAGTGTGTGAGGTTCATAGTCCATGGTTGGGAGATTATTTTTGAGTTCTTCCCCTTCGTCCTGGTTAAGTATTTGTATGGAGCGAGCATACTATGGTTATTGTGGTCTCCTAGGTTGAATTCGATGAACTTCAACATTGGGATCTTATCCTGCTACATTGTAACTGCACATATCCCTTTTGGGAGGTACGCAGTAACTATGGTGTAATCAAAGTCCCTCAGCACATTGTCACAATTCACCTCGCTAGCCAAAGGTGGGATGTAGTCAAGTAGGATGGTGGGGATTAATTTCACATTTTCTAGGTCATCTCTGTGCTTGGTTCTCTTCTCTTCTTCCAGTCGGGATGGTTCATATTCGCGAGAAGTCGACGAAGAGGCTTGCACTCCTCTCGTTGATGGAACTTGAATACCCGTGGCCATTAATTTTTCAACCATGAGATCGATCAGAACTTTCTTGACAGATTTCTCTGTAGCGCTGAGCTCGTCTGACATACATGCTCAAGATCGGATAACTCGGGTGGATGAATGAGTACGCAATGAAATGGAGCAGGTGTCGATCTCAATAAACACAACGCGGTAGCAATGAGTTGGCTTGGATACAATTTGAAAAAGTGTTCTCGGTGCAACAATCGATGGTCTAAGTAGACACGATGTAACGGATCTCTCCAATAGATGAGAGGCCTTCATAAATACGGTTCTGTCTGTTGCGACACGGTCCCAATGGTCTGATGGTGAGTCTTCGAGCCATTACTGTTGTCCTAACTGTTCAGGTCGTCGGGTTAACAATTATAATTCTTTTAATGACTATATTTCTTTGTGATGGAGAAGTGCCATGTTGCGTGCGCTGTTCAGATGTCCCGATGAAGTTCCAACCTTGCAAACCTTCCCTTTGCGAAGTACCCTCTAGAACCTACTATAACTTTTCTATGTTTTCTCTCTTCTTACTGATTTTTCTAGCCTTCTTCCTGGTGATCTTCGTCGCAGTATTCCTGTTTCCATTCTGATTCTTATCTCCTTTTTCCATAGTAACTCTGCACTGTTGATATTCTTTCATAGGGTCAGAGAGTAATACATTTTCTCTATATCGGCTAGGTGCTTCAGTATTATGTGAGTCTTCTTCTGTTCTTTCAACTTCGACATCCAATTTTTTGGTTCTAAGTAGCTTCAATTTGTTCTCATGTTCTTCAATCAAGTGTGTTATCCTCCTAGTCATGAAATATTTTAATTCTTGCTTCTTCTGCTCTAAGAATTTTCTCTTCTTTTCTTCAGGCCTGATCCTTTTCAATCCAAGGTTTTCCTAGTAATATAGAAAATTGGGCGTTGTTCTCAGTAAATTTAAGAATCTCAAAATCTTCCTTTGTCGAAGTTCCATGAGCACTCATAGATATCTAGGTGAGTCTTCCACATAGGGTTATCAACTTTCCTCTAAATAATCCAATTCCTCCCAATGAATGAAACATAGTAGTCTTTCCTAAAGTTTCCCAAATTCTTTCTGTCATGATATTTACCTGTGTTTTTTCATCCAGAACACAACCAACGTCGAAGTCTTCTATTCTTGCTTCTATGCATTCTTTTTCTTTAAAGACCTATGATAAGTTGATATTTTTGTGATCATTTAGGTTTACTTTCATTTGTAGCAACACATTCTCTAGTTGTTTCTGGGGTTCTTCCATGGTCTCAGTTTCTTGATGTCCCTTAGGGTTTTCTTGTCTCATATTCATTCTTTTGAGATTAGAAATCATTCTAGGGAAATCTAGAACTTCATGATCCATGGCTTTACAACAAATACAACTAGGTCTTCTACCAGGGGATTCCTTAGAAATATGTCCCAGTCTTATGCAACTGTAACAAAGAGTTAATCCTCTCTTTCTTTGAATTGATCCCCAACCTTTCCTGTACTACACATTAGAATTATAATAGCTAACCTGCAAAAAAAATTCTTTCTAGGGTACTGCATCCATTTCTTAGTCCAAATTTTCTTTCTATGCATAGGAATAGCATATTTTTCATTATTTTTGTCAGATATACTCATACCAAACCTTCTTTCATCTAGTTGTTCCCTACTTTTCAAGATAGGACAAAATTTATCAAACATACCTAGATCCATACTTTTGAAACAAAATTTTTCACTTATCTTACCTTTTCAATCAAAACCTTTCACTGTTCTTACCTCTATCAGAGCACGAAGCTTTAAGATCTTACCTCTTTAACCAAAACTTCTTACTTTAATTTTATCAGAGCACAAAGCTTTCAGGTCTTACCTATTTTCTTCAAATCTAACTTTTCTTCTTAGCACAGAGCTTCACAGGTCAAGTAGAATACTGTGCACTATGGCAATAGATCTACAAATAGAGCTTTCTTTTTTCTTTAGTTCTCAGCAATCACAGTTTCAGGTCCCGAAAACAAAACCATTTGTTGGAACAAGGGTAGACCCATGTTTCAAAAATTACAATAGCGCACCAACAAGCCCTAACTATCGACCCTTTCAGAAACACTAGCTAAGCATATAAAGTCTCACTCGAGGTAGAGGCAGGGGTGGTTGAAGGAATCAGGTGTCTAAAACCTTAGCTGGGACACATATCTGTGATTGTAACACCTTAATAGAGCATTTAGCAGTTATAGTTCATTAATATTCATTCTTATCTTACAACACAACTAAACCCTAATAATAGATCAACACAGTATTCACACAAATCCAATATATTCAAGCACTCAACATACCAACACAGATCAGATCCAGCATTCATTCAGGTTATTCAACACTAATCTATCACATTAGATTCTTCTAACATATATCAATGCACTAAGCCTTTAACCACATAAAAAAGACAACAACCATAAATCACTAAGAAACCACAAAATGGGATATATGTGGTTCACCCCCACCCTAGGGCTACATCTACCAACTCTTCTTCTCTTTTATTGCCTTCTGTCAATCTTCTACATGCACAAATCCATGAGATCTCACTCCGCAGAGGATAAGAGATCTGCGTGCACTTCTCTAGATCCTCCTTCCCCGAGTTACAACACAAAGTCTTTCCACATTCTCTTACAATCACTTTCACTTAGCTCTACAAGTCTCACATAGTATGCATGAAGCATCTATAATCCACACTTGCACTTAGCACTTAGCACTTAGCACTTAGAAAGGTACCAAAATACCTTCTCTTTTCTTACCTCGCCTAGAATTCTATTTATACATTAAAAATAGGGCGTAACCATGGGTAAACCCATGGTCTGACATCCCCACACCCATTACATAATAACAAAACCCAAAAATCCCTAAAAAGGGGTCGAGATCCTGCAATCTCCGCTTAGACTTGCACTCCACCTTTGACATCCTTCCAAAGTCCCAAAAGTAGGTCAAGCATGACCAAGGATCCTCAAAACATGGTGAAGGGCCAACATGATCGTTCATTATAAGGTCCCATATCTAGCAGTAGAAGTTATGTTAGGGTTTTTTTCCCTAGAGGGAAAACCTCTTTTATGAGGGAAATGTATTGCGACTATGTATCATTGTGAATATTGTATTATGAGTGAGGAGATTGTGAGACAAAGAAGAGGAAGTTACAATGGGTGTGAGGTAGTATCCCTTCATTTGCTGGATAATAATAAAGGAAGGACCTGGCAATTTCTCTAATGGACGTAGCCCATACTGGGTGAACCACATCTATTTGTGTCTCTATTGTATTGTGTATCTTTTTTGTTTTATTTCCGCTTTTTTTTTTTTATTGCTCTGCGATCCTATTTTTCTAACAAACATGACAATAATACAATTCAACACCCAACATAAATCTATCACCCTAACTTCCTCTTGTGCGTACTTTTGGATGTAAGGATACCAATATTTAAGGGTTTGATTTCTACAACTATATATATCTTTAAATTTAGGTCACAAGGCATCTCCACCTATTAGAATCGATTTAATATAACCAATATGAGATAACGTTAACCAAACTTGAAAATAATTTCACTCAAGTTATATATATATATATATATATAATTTTTTAAATTTATGTTTCTATAATCCACATGGGCATAGGTCTAATATGAATTTGACACAATTTCTAGCAGAGGATCCAATTTCATCCCATATCTATTATAAATTCAAGCTATTATTGTTACAATATATATGAAATTCTACTTCATCCAAATTTTTCCTTGAAATCATTATATATATATACACATTCCACTACCAACTATATTACCTCCAACATCCAGAGCATAAAGATTTTGCTATAAGATTTTTATAACCAATACAATAATCAAATTATCAAATATTGTAACCAAGAAGAGCTTGTTGAAGATAATTCCAACAAAATCTTGCAAACGGTCCTCCCTTTCTCTTTCCAATCCCAAGACTTCATCGATACCTCCCAGGTAACGCTAGGGGTACTCTTTTTCCCCTTATCCCCCTAGCCGCAAAGGGGACACACACAAGAAACCAACAAATAATAGCTCCAAGGCTTGCCTCGCAAGGAAGATATTCCATTGTTTCTACAAGCATGGTATCCCAACTCTCACAAGTAAAACACAATCCACAAAATTTTGGCATCATAACATTACCAAGGAAAGTGAAATATTAATTTCCCTTCTACATAATTTGTTTTATGGGAAAATCCCCAATGAAACATGTCCCCATGCACAAATAATTATTTTTTTAAATGAATTAAATTATGATTATTTACCCACACACTTGTCACACTCTCTCCAAGTTTCACAACTAATTATTCTTTTTATTTTATTTAAAAATCCAATTTCCCTCACATTCCACAATGTGTTCCTATTTCCGCTTTTAGATGACCCTTTGTTCCCCAAATTCTCATTTAATGAGTGTGTTCTAAGTAGATCTTAGTTAGAATTTGATTATGAGTCTTGTTCTAGTTGGACTTAGTGGTAGTTTTATTTAAGATATTATTGTATGTATATACCTATTCTCTCAAGATTTTATTTCTTTCTATTTTAAAAATCCTTTTTATTAAATCCATGCACACATGTGCATTTTATCCAACCTTTTAATTTTATCTCAATCTTTTAACTTATTTCATATTTTATTTAGTCCTTTATTTAAATTAGACTTAGACTTAGTTTACTAGACTTAGGATTAGAGTCTTGTTAGGCTTTTCAATTTATAATCTACTACTTAATTAATTATTTTATTCTAACAAGGTCTAACCATTTCAATGTTTTATTTAAATTAGACTTAGACTTAGTTTACTAGACTTAGGATTAGAGTCTTGTTAGGCTTTTCAATTTATAATCTACTACTTAATTAATTATTTTATTCTAACAAGGTCTAACCATTTCAATGTTTTTTAGGCCACCGATATTTATTGACTCATGTTTTAATTATGAAATGTTCCCTTCAAGATGCACCTCCATGCTCCAAGGGTGAAACTCGCCTTTGAGTAGTTTTAGAAGATTGTCTGACCCTTGGAGTCAACACTCCATTCGATTGACCTTGTGAGAGACTAAGGGCTCCTATGGAATAAGGATTATGCGTTATTGTGCTCCCCTTAGAAATATTCTTGAGCGACTGTCTCAGTCCGCCCTCACAACTTCGTGGACCTATCGAACTAGGTAATCATTAACCTATAGTTCAGACCAATATGGCATTTCTAGTAGGATGTGACAGGGACGTTTCCACACCTCTCTCCCAAATGTCTAGTTTCTGTGCATGGCCCCTTTATTCCTTATGTGAGTGATATTATCAAGTATCGTGAAGCCTTCATCCACTGACAAAAATAGTGTCAATAATCCATATACATAAATCATATTGTAATCAATTATATGTCACATGTGCATAAAATGAAATCCTCAAACAAGTACAATCCACTCTCTGACTCAATACGAAGTCCAATGAAGTCCATTGATGCCATCATCATCCATAACTTCTGATGTTTCTTGCACGCTCAGTAAAAATCGTCGATAACATTTGCCAATACATATACATCAAAATAACAATAAATAACAATACATCATCATCATCATATATAACCATAATCAAAATGAAATCATAATATACAATAATCAGATAACTTGCATGCAAGTATCCTCAAAGAATAAGTCAATAAAAGTGTTTTCAATAGAATGGGTACACCCCCTCTTGTTTTAAAATTCATCCAAAATTTTGTACAATATATAAATGAAAGTAAATAAATGTATCTAACATAGATCTGTATGTCTAGTCTATCAAACAAGTAAAGAAATTGTTGACGCATCTCGTATTCATCCTCTGATGTAGCTAAGTGTGGACTATAGTTGTCCCACTCGACCTTGACTTTATCGACTATTCGATGTCATAGCTATCAAATGAGATGGTGCATAATCCATATTTTCGTTGCCATGAGAGCACCCTCATCCAACACCTACAAAGAAATCATGTCAATAACATGTGGTGGATCACTAATATAATGTCATAAAATAGATACATGAAATACATCATGCATACACCTCAAAGAATAAGTCAAGGCTAGTCGATAAGCCATAAGTCATTTCTTTTTCACAACTTCAAAAAGTCCCGCAAACCTAGGAGAGAAGTTAGCACCCTTCCCAAACTTGATCAAACTCTTGTGCGGTTTTACTCAAAATAAAACTATGTCGCTAACTTCATAATTGAGGTCATCGTGATGCGCAACAACATAACTCTTTTCTTGATCCTTCACTTCTTTAATCCTCTTTCTTATTGATTGCATATATTCTTCCATTTCTTTGATCACCTCTAGTCCCTGTAGGACCCTATCCTCAAGTCGATCCCAACTCAACGACATCCAACACGGTCTCCCGTAAAGGAACTCAAATGGTGCCATCTTAATCGATCATACACTGGTATTTGTTGTTGTATGAGAACTCTACCAATGGTAAGAAGCATTCCCAATGTTTATTCTGATCCATTACATACATACACAACCTATCCTACACAATTTAGTTTGTTCTCTCTGCTTTTTTGTCTATCTCTGGGTGATATGTTG
This sequence comes from Picea abies, assembly GCA_900067695.1. NCBI lineage: Eukaryota > Viridiplantae > Streptophyta > Pinopsida > Pinales > Pinaceae > Picea > Picea abies. The sequence continues at coordinate 10,641 of CBVK0100745935.1, forward strand.
TTCTAAAATTAAGTTGTGTTCCCAATGCTTCTTGGAAACTGGTCCAAAAACGTCATGTAAACACTGATCCTCAATCAAATATGATCCTTCTTGGTACTCCATGTAACTTCACAATATCGCTAATGAAAACTATGGTTATATTCGATGCCTAATACATTGTGCACACTGGAATAAAGTGTGCACACTTTGTCAGAGTGTAA
>CBVK0100745936.1:0-10839 GCA_900067695.1 Picea abies
TAAGAGACAGCCATCATGGTTTCAAGGTGCCAGGTTGACTCGAAGGGCTGCTAGCAACACATGGTAGATCCATGGGTGTTAAGTCTCGTCCTGATCCGGATGAAGGAAGTTAATGAAAAAAGGAGTGGTGGTTGAAACCTCGGCTCACTCGGTAAATGGAAGGTATGGAAGTTCTGGCCATGGGGACTGAACCGTTAGCCCATGGTACTCCTGCGAGAAGATTTTCTAGCAAAACCCATGCTGATCCGAGCTCGCGTCTGACAGAAGAATGTCTGCATAGTCTAACAGAGTGGGCGTTGAGTGGAAGCTTTGAATGTAGGGGTCCGATCATGCTCCTGGTAGTTGCAACAATTTTGAGTATATATACTCAGTTTTGATATTTTGTTAAGGTCGATGGTTGAGCTAAGCTCCCGTATTGTAATGTTTTAATGAAGCTCTAGTTCTCTGGTTATGTAACTTGATTTGAGACTTCTTGTTTAATGAAAGTCAACTTCTATTTCCATCTTATTTGCGTCTGATATTGAATGTTCATGATTGAAGGATTCACATGGATTGTGGTGACTGTGTTGAAATGGATGTTTGATTGTAGTGCAGTTATAGCGTTTTCAATTTCTTGAAACTTCAAATTCAAGAGGATCTTGTTTTTAGAGTTTTTCCTCCTTAGGTTGCTGGAAGACCTGATGTCCATAGAAGACCTTTACATTGTATCCTCAATTTCTTCCTCCTATTCACCCTTACTACAACTTACTGGCTGAAGTTGATCAAGACCTTATTCGCTTGTGCGTACTGCGCCAGTTTTCTGAGTTAAAATGATATTCTCTCGAGTCTGCCCCTTTTGACCTCTTTAAATCCATTAACTGTGACATATAACTTGATGGGTACTGGGCTTACCTCTGTCGCAATCCATAGGTGACTTTTGGTGATAACACCTTAGAGCGACCCCCCTCGATACTTTGCTTCTTGTGCGTCAATATGTTTATTAAAAAACTCATCCTTATTCCCATCAACCTAGAAACCCTTCACCTTGTCACCACACTCAATAGAGAAACCAATGAGAACCACACCAGGAAGATAGGTAGTATACCGACACTTTGATGAATCCGTAACTGTACAAGGCTGATGGTAATGCTTTGATCCAAAGATAGTGGATTTAGGTAACTCCACCAGGTTTGCTAGTGGAGTATTAAATCTCCCATTATGTTGGCACCTAATGCCTTTACTCCTCTAGATCTTGTCCACCGAGGAGATCAATCCCACCCTCTCCCCATAAGCTCCTCGTCAGTTGCACCCATGAGTGCGATGACCTCATTATCCATACAAAAGTTTCCACAAACCTTTTTTCACCTACCACCTCAGAGAGTAAGTCATAAGCAGTCTGGAGAACAATGTCATCATGTAAGAAATGTAATGAGAATCGGTTAGTAATAAAGGAAGAGATGATGGAATGCCAGTCACTTCAGGGTATGCTTGCCAGAAAACCGGTGCAACAATAAACACTATGACGCTAGTGGTTCCTAGGGAGAAGTTAGCAGATAGCTATCCTAACCACTAAAAAGACAGAGCATGAGAATGTGCTAGTTTAACAACTAACTCCACCATCCATCATAGCTAAGAACCACCCTTCATTAACGCGCAGATACTCATAAGCCAGGGAAAAAAAACACAATCGGACTAAGGAGATCCATCTGAGCCTCCGACACTAACCTTTACCCACCCTTAGTCTCTAGAAAACCTATAAAGATACATAGTCGATCTCCATTAAACCTGCAACTCCTGGTTCCAGGTGTTGAATTCATTTATACATTAAAAAAAGGATGTCAACAATGAAAAATTACAATTTAACAAAAAAATTATAATTTGATTTTGATGATTGAAAAAAAATACTCAAATTATATATCATATAATGTTTAAACTTCTTCTATAACAACACTTTCATTACAAGGAAAGTTGGTAAGAAAAACAAGGAATGTGGTATCAATGAACCATTAGTAACTTCATGAGAATGTGGTATCAATGAACCATTATATGATACGATAATTAATAAAATATTGACAACTACAATAAATTAATATAAAATAAGACATTAAACCAAGGAGAAATAAAAAAGATTATTGGAAAATTTGATTGTGGTGATGATAGGATAATAAAATATTCACAACTACATTAAATTAAATATGAAATAATATTTTGAATGAAGAAAAAATTAAAAAAAAATTATTGAAAGAAAAAAGATTATTGGAAAATTTGATTGTGGTGATGATAGGATAATAAAATATTCACAACTACATTAAATTGAATATAAAATAATATTTTGAATCAAGCAAAAATAAAAAAGATTGTTGAAAGATTAAAAAAATTATTGAAAGATTTGATTGTGGTGATTTAACATTTTTATTTAACAATAACATATATTTAAAAAAATATATATATTTTATTTAAAAAAATTATATTTCAAAAATTGAAATTAAAACATAAAGCCATGTATTAGTTTACATGACTATATACTTGATAAACATTTAATTTGTCACCTGTTTTTGTTAATTATAGTCTTGTGGGTCATTTAAGTCACTTGATTGTGCACTGAGGTATAAAACACTTCTATGCCCTTCCATCGTCATCGACCTTATATTTTCATGATAAAAAACAATACGCCTTTGAAGAAATTGATATAGTGAAAAAACAGTATTTTGCCTTCAACTCGTGCTTAAAAACAATATTATGAATAATTAGTTTTGAATTTATTAGAGATGGAAGATATATTGAAATATAATAAGGTTATTGATGCTTAGTATTGAATTTATTGAAGTTGGAAGTTAGGTTCTTAATGTAAATTTTAAGCTTTCATTGTATTTATATTTTATTTTTGTCAACAAGTTTAATTATATTATTATGTTAATTATATTATTATGTTGAAGAAAATTTGATATAAATTTATTGCATTGTTGTTTTGCTATTGGGGAAACTAAATAAAAAACAGATGAATAGTAGGGGAAGAGGCTCTCTTTTCAGAGTTTGAGGAAAATTTTGAATTAAAGGCGAACTTGTAAAGTTGTAAAATTAGTATGGATACCTAATTGCCTTTATACATTTATTCATATACGTTTTGTAAAAACTATTTAAGATAGTCAAAATTACAAACATATTAGAATTTGTTTTGGAGAGAGGCTACCTACCCTTGCAGAGTTCTCATGATGTAGAGTCTTGGGGTTGCGAGCAATCGATGCACCATTCTTTTGGGCTCAAATTGAGAGATTGGCTCTGATTTCCTGGAGTTCTTTCCTCATTGATCAGAATTGGATCCTTGCCTAAATTATTTTGTAAAATTGTAATAAACTTGTAATTGTTGTTTTCATTTTATTTTGTCTTTTTTTGACAAAGTTGGAGGCCGAAGTGAACAATTGTGTGATGGTTGGCCTTCCAAAGGCAACTCATTAAAACCAAACACTATAGTCAACAAGGGAAAGGCAAGGAGAACTTGGGAAGTTTGCAGAGATGAGAGCTTGAAGAGTGCAACCTGCTTGAAGATCTATGGACGGAGGAGTCAAAGAGCTTGTCCACGATGAGTGAAGGCATCTTTGGGCCATGGTCATCTACATTTATTTTCATCAGTAACAATGCATGAGATTTCTGGGCATGCATAGCTCACCCATCGTAATGAAATTCCCAAGAAAAATAAATCTTTGTTGCTTATACTATGTGGGTGTCATTTGATCTATGGAGTTATATTGTGGTTCTGGTTTGAGTTTTGTTGCGTGAAATTTATTTTCTGGTTAATAGATGCAAGCTTCATTAGCTCAACCCTCTCTAAGCGACATTTTGTTTTGGGTTCCACTCACCCACAAACTGTATTCACACCACAGGGCATTTTATTTTGTTGTTGGACGAATTTACTTATGCCTGGGAGAATTTATACCTCTATGGGCATTTTTCTTAGTGCTAGGCATCTCAATTGAGAAGTTGGTTGAAGTTAATCATTGTTGGGTAGTTTTGTTTTAGCTAGGTATTTTTCTTTTGACCCCATGCCATTTTTTTTCTAATGATGAGAGTCTAAACTCGCCCCAGGTCTTTTTCTTTGACGCTGAGTGTCTAAACTCGCCCCAGGTCATTTTTCTTTGATGTCGAGTGTCTAAATTCGCCCCAAGCCATTTTTCTCTAATGTCGGATGTCCAAACTCGCCTTAGGTTGTTTTTCTCTGATGTCGATTGCCTAAAATCGTCCTGGGAATTTTTCTATACCATTGAGTGACTTAATTTGTTCACTGAGCATTCCTTTATAGCTGGACATCCTCATTTATCTCACTGGTAAATTAACCATTTCCCACAGTTTGGGAACTTAGTTAGAATTGGGTTGGAAACCAAAAATGACACAAACCAAGTAGTTAACAAACCAAATAACAAAGAAGCAAATTCATTCCGCAAAGGTATGATTCCATTTTGATGAAATGGTTAGGCTATAGGCCCATCGTTTATGGATCAAATGGTATTAGAGCAGGTTCATCATAGACCTTGAAGAAATTTCCGTGGGCAAAGCCTTGAACATGGAGAAGCTATAAGAGTTGAGAGACTTCAATATGTAGATTCAAGAAGAAAGTTGGTATTAGAGATAGAGAGAAGATGAGCTAGAGAAAGAGCTTGCTAAGCACTAGGACTCCTTCACTGCCATGAGGACAGAATTAGACAAGAGCATATTGCAGCTCTTGTGTCGGGGGAGAAACTCATTGAGTTGGAAAACTGGTAAGAAGAGAGGTTCATCGAGGTATGCTCACCTATACCATGACTTGGAAGTGGAGGAAGAGTCCTTGAAGAAGCTAGAAGCATTTGTCTAAGAGACCAAGAAATCCCCTTCCATTGCCACTACCAAAGCACATCAGAGGCATTGGTTCCAAACATGGTAAACTCACCTTCCAATACCCTTGGTGACTTTGAGAAGCACACCAGAGGCATTGGTTCCAAGCTCATGAGGAAAATGGGCTATGAGGGCCAAGGGATTTTGATTCCCATTGTAGATAAACAAAGGCCCAAGCATGAAGGCATAGGATTCAGTGGACAAGAATCTAGCACAAGTGAAACTCAAACCAATTTCATCAAGGAAAGAGAAGCCAAAAAATAATCCATGTGCAACAAACCACTCAAATATGCTTGTAGAATCTTGGAAGAAGGTAACACAGAGATGATCTTGCCATCCATATTCGTTCCAATTCTTGGGGGACCAAGAAACCAAGGTAGAAAGCATCATCAAAGACCGAAAATATATGGCTTAGTTTGTTTCTATTGCAAGAAAATGGGTCACAAGGCTAGCAATTTTTGGCACTCTAAAAGGCCAAGTAGACCATGCAGGAACCATTGGCAGTACTACAGACTGACTGTACATTGGGAGGCCGAATGTGTAAATTATAACCTTGTGCAATATCTACTGTAAACAGATATTCAAAAAAGAACAGAAAATATACAATGGAAAATACAAACATTACACAAATATTTTTCCCCTGGAAACCCAAACTGGGAAAACCAACATATTCTATATTCATTCATTGTGTTACAATGTTTACAATACAAAATACATATAGGATCCAGTGGCATCCAAAACCCTAACCCAATGACCTGGATTAGTCCAAAACCCTAATTCCTCAACCGAAAATAGAAAACCATTGGCAAAGAAACCATGTGCCGAAAAACCACCTAAATATAATGCGGTCTTGAAAAATGTGGTCCTGATCCAGAATATTTTTTTTTCTGGATGCAAAGAATATAATGTTGGAGGTTTCACCCTGAACTCCATCCCAGGAACCAAAAAACCAAGAAGAAGGCTTGGAGTGTCAAGTCAAGGGGAAAGAGGATCTCTTTGCACTTGCATCCCAAGGAGAAACGATCGTCCAACTACCTATTGTAGAAGTGAATGTCATCCATGACCACGAGAAGGACATCATGGTTATGTCAAAGGAGTCATCCTATCCTCAACTCTTATCTTCCATCCTACAACAGAGGCATCCTTTCTTTGAGATTTGTTGGGGTCTACTTGATGATAGGAGAAGAAGAAGATTGAACGAGTTGAAGCTTTTGGGGACCAAAATCCTACAAATGGGGAGGTGTGATCTGAATTGGATCCTTGCCTAAATTATTTTGTAAAATTATAATAAACTTGTAATTGTTGTTTTCATTTTATTTTGTCTTTTTTGATAAATTTGGAAGAGGAAGTGAACCATTGTGATGGTTGGCCTTCCAAAGGTATCACATTAAAACTGAAGGATGTAGTGAGCAAGGGAAAGGAAAGGAGAACTTGGGAAGTTTGCAGAGATGAGAGATCAAAGAGTGCACCTATTTGAATATTGGTGGACAAGGGAGTCAAGGAGCATGTCCATGATGAGCGAAGACATCTCTGACCATGACCATCTGCATTTATTTTCGCGAGTAACAATGCATGGCATTTTCGGGCACACATATCTCACCCATTGTAATGAAATTCCCAAGCAGAATAAATCTTTGTTGTTTATAATGTGTGGGTGTAATTTTCTCTATGGAGTTACATTGTGGTTCTGGTTTGAGTTTTATTGCTTGAAATTTCTATTCTATTTAGTAGATGTAAGTTTCATTAGCTCAACCCTCTCTAAGTGGCATTTTGTTTTGTTGACCAAGGTTCAACTCACTCATAAATTGTATTCACTCCTTTGGGAATTTTATTTTGTTGTTGGGAGAATTTAATTATGCCTAGCTGAATTTATACCTCTTTGGGCATTTTTCTTAGTGCTAGGAATCTCAATTGAGAAGCTGGTTGAAGTTAATCATTGTTGAGTAATTTTTCTTTAGCTGAGTGTCTTGCTTTTGCCCCTAGGTCGTTTTTTTCTAATGGTGAGAGTCTAAACTCTCCCCAGGTCATTATTATCTGACACTGAGTGTCTAAACTCACCTCAGGTTGTTTTTCTTTGATGTTGAGTTTCTAAATTCACCCGAGTCATTTTTCTTTGATGTCGGGTGTCCAAACTCGCCCCAGGTTATTTTGTCTCTGATGTTGATTGCCTAAACTCAACCTGGGCATTTTTCTATATTATTGAGTGACTTAATTTGTCCATTGAATGTTCCTTTATAGCTGTACATCATCATTTATCTCACTAGTAAATTAACCAGTTCACACACTTTGGGAACATAATTGGCATTGGTTTGGCAACCACAAACGATGCAAACCAAGCAATTAACAAACCAAATAACAAAGAATCAAATTAATTTCATAAAAGTATCTATGTTGATGAAATGGTTAGGTCATAGGTACACTGTTTACGGATCACTCACTTCGTCCAATTGCATGAGGATCTCCTCACGGTCTTCGTCTTTATCTTGTAAAATATTTCCCACAATAGTCTTAATGCGCCAGTACATATCCATTATTTTCCAATATTTAGTATCCCTCGCCCTAGATATTTCCATATTAAGTAGTCAATTTCTCATTTCGACGTCAACTTACCAATCGTGGATGGTGCCTCACTCACAGTGGACTGTGTTCTCAACATTTTCTATCTCCTCATGGATGTTATGTGGGATTTGTTCCTAGTATTCATTTGTAGAGTCCGTGTGTTTAGGTGCACCCGCGAGATGTTGGTTTCTAGGATAGAGTTGTGGGAGGTGAAGGGGTCGGGGTGAGTCATTTGGCCCCCAATGATATCCCCTACTGTAACCATGACTACAGTTGGGCAACATAGCGACAAACAAAATGACATATTCCCATTGGTTAATGGATACATTCTAGAGAAAGTAGGACGCTGTGTAGAGATTTGGAGCAGAGCCTCTACGATGGGGAAGCGTGGCCTCCTCATTTATCATACTAAGAAACCTCGGGGCACGATGATTCCGCTATTAAAACTTATGTTGGTGAGACAAGATTTCCACTCGGAGCCATGATGTTGTAAAATGGATTGGACAACCCACTCACTACAATAATAGAGCTTGAAGCTAGTTTGATTCATGATATAATAGAGGTGTTGGTAAATGAAATCTCAAGTACGAGCCTTAACTATCAATTAAATCCCACACACTCCTCATCCTGCCCATCCATCAAATTAATATGTATTAATTTTGCAACCCTTGATGCAACTTGATTTCTTGTTTGCAAGCAAGGCACATGGTCGCACAACTCTTCAGTGGGAGAATCTTTCCTCCCTAGCACCCCATTCAAGGGTTCATTGTATTTATATTAATAAGTAGTTAAAAATGGAAAAAAGTTAAAGAGATAATAGCCCCATTGTTTCAATTTTTTTAGGTAGCATCATTGTAATTTTTCCCATATCATCTAATCCTTTCATTCTTGCTGTAGCTATAAAAGTACTAACAAGACTAGTATAAAGTTTATACAAAACTTTCAAAATACATATGGATTTATGATACATATGAAAAATTTATTACTGCATATTTTCGTTAGGGTTGAGTCCTAGTTTGACCCTTTCCTTTTGTCTCATTGGGCTGTTTCCCAAAGTGTTCTTCTTTGTCTCTATTGTTTGTTTATTCTGATGTCCGGTGAGTCATGGTATTTGAAGCATATTCTTCACTTGTGTATTGGAAGTATCGCTTTAGCTTGTAGCAATCCATTTCAATATCTGATTTTTTTTTTCATGTGCTTCAAGGATACCCATTATCTTGCTAAAATGTTCTTGCTGCTGCACTTCCAGGTTATGGAGAAATTTTGAAAGGGTTCTCAGTGAAATGTCATTGCTTTGTAAGAGCTCTTCATGCCTTCACAGTTTCCTGTGAATACCTTTGAGTCCTCTTGCTTATGTGCTGCTCCAAAACTAAAAATGGGCACTCTATACCCCATTGAACCCTATATATATCTGTATGTCCAGAGAGGAACTATATGTTCCTTTGTGAAGAACAAGGACATTGATAAAAGGTGCAAAGAGGCGAAGCATCCAAATACAAATTATTTTAGTGAAGAAAGAGACCTGGAGTTGAAAAGAAGTTCAAACACACACTGTATACACAATATCATCTTCAATCTAGAGGACATACACATACTTCTGCCATCCCAAGTCGCCTAGAAAATCCAACCAACAACTCAAAGTGCCACAAAATCTTGCCAAGGAAAATAAATAAAAGACATATTGACTAGAGGGGTCGAAAGGGGATTTTTCATAATTCTCCCACCACAGGTTTGATCTGCCCCATAAAGATAAAACTGAACCAGGTTGCAAAATTCCGAGGATAAAACAGAGTGATAGAGTCACCAAACCATGGTTATGTCATCATAACAAGAATCTTGAATTAGAGTAATAGTTCGAGCTTTCATAAAAAGTTCTTCAACAAGTCATAAAGCATGATATCTATATATACTTATTCACACATTGCACATGAGGCCCATTTATTATTAAATCGACTCTATTAGATATACATTTACACATTATATTTACATTTAACCCCATATATGCCATGTTGAGGAAAAAGGTATGAATAACCTCACTCAAACATTTTCAGATCTTGCTAGGATAAAACACGATAGTTGGGAATGTTACCTGAGGTTTATAGCCTTAAAATAAAAAAACAATCACTTGATCCAAACGAAATATATACAAGAGACCAAGGCTGGGTTTATTGATTATATGTAACTTTGCAAAAATAAGAAACTAAAATATACACAAGTGTGTTTATAGATAAAGAGACAAGGATAAAAAGAATATGAAAATATCATTTAAGATACACATGTGAGACAAAATTCAACCATCTGATTTATTCATATTGATTTCATTATGAAATACAAAGAATAAATTCTCTTTACAAACCCCTGCGAGGGTGGCCACCAAAGTCAAATTTAGAAGTCTCCGACGTGCACCATACAAAAAGACTCTGACAACAAAAGAAAATTGAAGCTAGAGATCTGAAACAACTTTCCATAAAAGTATTGTCACCCGACTCTGCAAAATATTCTTTATCAGTCATGAAAATTAATCCACAAACAAAAAATAATACACAGACTACCTAAGATAGATCTTACACCTTTAGAAACAAGTTGTTGAAATATATGATTTAGTTTTGAATCCTGCTGCCTTCAATAAGACCCTGTTGTCATCAAGATGGTTTAGCTTTCTAGTAAACTCAGAGCGAATGAATAAAATAATAATCTCACAAGTATAGAACATACCTTATATAAGAAGTTCTTTCTTCTCTCTATTTCCCCCCTTTTTGTCTCTTCCTTGGATTGAGTTTTTATTCCTATCCAATAAGTTATGGTAGTTCAACTACCTTTCTTTTGTTAAGATTTAGTTAGCTTAACCAATAAGTTGAGACAAGTAAATAATAATAAATAAGGGTATTTTTAAATAATAACTAAATAGGTGGGACCCCTAACTTTTCTTGTTTAAACTTAAACTAAATACATTCCCTCCTTATTACTCCAGTTTTCATCACTTTAATGATCAACATAATATAAAATAAACACCCAAAAAATATGCTCAAACATTGGCATTATAACTCCCATCCTCATAGCCAAATATTTTTTAGTTTTCAAAATTAAAATATGACTTGCCCAAAAATAGAACTATATCCATGCTGTCCAAGAGAAATCAATATAAATGCAACTTTGCTATCCAAAAACATATTTTCATCCTAAAATAAAATCTATTCCCAGGAAATAACATTAAAACCCATATTTACTATGAGAGGCAGTATGCCTCTTTTCACTGTTGCCTATTTCTTTTGACCCTTCCGCTGACTTGTCTTGTGCAATAGCCTTAAGCTACCTTTGCCTCTATTGGCATCTCTACCATTGCTGCCACTGTTGAAAAAAATCATCCTAAGGCAAGATTCAAATCATAATATGGGAAACCTTTAACCATTCATTCATTAACACTCTACCTAAATA
>CBVK0100745937.1:0-10839 GCA_900067695.1 Picea abies
CATTTAATTCACTTTGTGGGTGAGTTAAATGACATAAAACAAACTAAGAAAAGTGGGTTTCCTAAGTGAGATTTTTGGATTAAATCTCACTTAGTCCAAAAATCAATGGGTGAGATTTGAGACTTGAGACTTCAGTTACAACTCAACATTACACTTTAGTTCGAAAATAGAACTAGACTTGAGACTGGTATACTTTAGTTCAAAAATAGAACTAGACTTGAGACTTCCGTCACAACTCAACATTACACTTTAGTTCGAAAATAGAACTAGACTTAAGACTTCAATTGCAACTCAGCGTACACTTTAGTTCGAAAATAGAATTAGACTTAAGACTTCAGTTACAACTTAGGATTACACTTTAGTTCTAAAATATAACTAGACTTAAGACTTCAGTTACAACTCAACATTACACTTTAGTTCTAAAATAGAACTAGACTTAAGACTTCAATTACAACTCAACATTACACTTTAGTTCTAAAATAGAACTAGACTTGAGACTTCAGTTACAACTCGACTCTTTACAAGGCAATTCAAAATTCTCTTCATGGTGGATAATGTTACACGTGCCAATGCATTAGATCAATACATTTATATCATTTTCAATATTAGGAATATCGTTTGTTTCTAGCTCATAAGAATTTTATATTCAACCTAACTTTTGCTAGATGCCTTAACTTTTGCCCATGGCTCACAAGGTTTGACTAGGCTCATAGAAGTTGTATGTTCCCCCTGACTTTTGCACTAGTCTGTCTATGCTCACAGAGGTTGTACATTTGCCCTGACTTTTGCACTAGACTGTCTATGCTCACAGAGGTTGTACGTTCCCCTTGAATTTTTCATTAGAATCACATAGCATATCGTTCGTCCTGAATTTTGGTTTGACTCACATAGGTTGTACGTTCCCCTTGGATTTTGTCAATACCTCACAAGACTGGTTCATTCTCCAAATCTCCTTGGCTAGCCTCAGGGTGGCCCATATGGCCTCTCACTGGAGAATGATTGTCGATGCTTCCAAATTTAACACTCCCTCTTAGAAAGGGAGTCATTCTCAGCCATACCAAGCTTGCCTTTCAACTACACAAACTGTCTCGAGGTCAAAGACTTGGTTAGGATATCAGCTACCTACTCGCTCGTGGGTATGTACTATAACTTTACAGTTTTTCTCTGGACCAAGTCTTGGATGTAGTGGTACCTCATGTCAATATGTTTTGACTTGTCATAAAATACTAGGTTCTCTGTCAATTTTATGCAACTTTTATTATCACAGTGAACCACCATCATCTCGATCTTGTCTTCAAACAACCCAGAAAGCAATTTTCTGAGCCATACTGCTTCCTTGCTAGCATCACTCGTTGCAATGTACTCAACCTCTGTTGTACTCTGTGAAATGGATCCCTGCTTCCGACTTGACCAAGAGATCATAGAGGATCCTAAACTGAAACAGTATCTAGAAGTACTCTTTCGATCCACTGGGCTTCCTTCCCAGTCAACATTTGCATACCCATGCAGAAATAAACCACCACTAGATGTATATCTCAAACCATAAGTAATGGTCCCTCTGAGATATCTCAAGATGTGATTTTCTACCGCCCAGTGTCTCTGTCTCAGTTTAGTCATGAACTGACTCATTGCAATTATTACATAGCATATATCTGGCCTAGTGTGAATCATGTACATCGATGATCCAATCAACTGCCTATACATGGTGGGATCCACCAAATCTAAACTTGTATCAGAATCATGTAGCTTCCTCAGGTTGGTAACCATCGAAGTAGACATGGATTTTCAATCCATCATACCAAACCTCTTTAGTACATCCACTGTGTATTTTCCTTGTGCCAAAAATATCTCGTCGATAATATTATTTCCAGACTGGGAGAAGACATTCCATGTCCATGTAGATGCATCAACGATAACACTTGGAGCTATCTTGGCACAGCCAGGAGTGGGAGACTTGGATCACCCGATCGCATTTGCAAGAAGAAAGTTATCAGACTAAGAACAGAACTATAACACAACAGAAAGAGAAGGCATAGCCATGGTTTATGCACTGCAGAAGTTCAGGCATTAGTTTTTGGGAAAACACTTTAAGATGTTCACAGATCACTCAGCCCTGAAATACCTAGTCAAAAATCTAGTGTTGGGGGGGAGAATATGTCGATGGTTACTGTTATTTCAAGAATTTTATTTGGAAGTAATAGTTAAACTAGGAAAATTGAATGTAGGACTCGGCCACCTGTCAAGGGTCACAAATGGAGAAGAACCTACGAATTTAGAAGACAACTTTCTAGATGCATGGTTATTCTCAGTACATATTGTTGATGAATACTTTGCATATATCATTCAGTACTTGATTACAGGTACTGCGCCGCAAGAATATAACACCGTGCAGAAGAAAAACCTGGTAGTTCGCGTTGCCGACTATCAACTGATTGTAGGACATTTATATAAAATGGGCACAGATAACATCTTGCGAAGATACGTGTTAGAGCAAGAAAGACCAAGAATTTTAGTAGAATCCCATGAGGGAATAGTAGGAGGGAATTATGCAGGTAAAGCTACTGCAAAGAAGGTATTGTGTGCAGGACTATGGTGGCCAACGATTCACAGAGACTCAAAGGAGTACTGTCAAAAATGTGATGTTTGTCAAAGGGTAGGCAAACCCAATAGAAGGACGAGATGCCATTATGACCACAAGTAACATTACATGCATTTGACAAGTGGGAAATAGACTTTGTGGTTCCAATCAACCCACTTACAAAAAGAACAGGGGCTAGGTACATTATCACAGTGAAGGAATACTTAACAAGATGGGCGGAAGCCGCACCAATAAAAGATTGCAGTGCAGAAACAACAACACACTTTTTTTTTGAACAAGTAATCACTATATTTGGGTGCCCAAGAGTTTTGATGAGCAACTAAGGCATGCACTTCATAAACAACACCATCTGTGCAATGACTGAGGAGTTTGAAGTCCATCATTAGAAGAGCACACCATATCATCCACAGGCAAATGGCACAGTGGAAGCCTTCAACAAAATTCTAGAGAACACGCTGAAAAAGATTTGTAACGTCAACAGGGATGACTAAGACCTCAAAATACCAGTAGTATTATGTGCGTATAGGACCACATGCAAAAATTTGACGGGGAACATGCCATGTAAACTAGTTTATGGCCAAAAAGTAGTGGTGCCATTAGAATTTTTAGTACCAAGCTTGCTGGTAGTAGCAAACACACAAATGATAGAATGAGACGCGGTACAAGAGAAACTGAATCAATTACTGACCATGGAGGAAGATAAAATCTTGGTAGGATTCCACCAAAAATTTCAGAAAGCAAGAGACAAATCTTGGCACGATAGACACATCAAGAAGAAAACGTTCAAGGAAGGAGATCTAGTACTGATGTATGACAACAAATCGGTTCGGCACCTGGGAAAGCTCAGAATGCATTGGTTAGGACTGTACGAGGTAAAATCTGTCACAGATAGAGGAGAGGTACAAGGTTAGGACTGTACGAGGTAAAATCTGTCACAGATAGAGGAGAGGTACAATTAATAGATCAGGTGCAGAACTCAGAGGAATTATCAATGGGAGCTGACTGTAGCTGTAAAGGGACAGTCAACCATCCACCGCGCAGTAAAAAAAAAAAAAAAATCGAAAAACAACAAAAAGGAAACAAAACTGGAAAGGGAAAAGTGCACCAGATGTAGAAAGGCCACATGAATTTAGAAACATGAATTCGGCAAGGAGAAGTACAACGGTTAAATACAAAGGGAAACAAGTGGGAAAAGGAAAGTTGGCAAAAGCCGGATGACAAGACAACACTAGGCGGAATTAAAGGACGACAAGGATCGATGGGACATCACATTAATCACACCAACTGGAGACAACAAAGCAAGAGTAGTGGCAAGTATGAAACCAAAGGAGATGCATTGAATCGGTAATCAAGGTGCATTAAACCCAAAACTGAGGAAGCATCCTTGATAATCTTCATGGGAAAGCCATACAACACATGGACACGGGAGCCCATAGTATATTCACGAAGACAGAGTAGACAGATAGCAACAAAGGCTAGAGAACATAGAGTGAGTGCACAGAGATCACCAAGACCATCCGAGTCCAGTAGACACTTGACATTCACTGCCATGGCACCGCCCAAGCAAGCAGAAGAAACTCAAACCACCAAAAGAACCAGAGTTTAGACCAGGTCCGGAGGACCGGTGGAAGAAGGTGAACAACAATCATTGAAGATCGTCGATATCGATGAAATCCCATCCCCAAATATGACACTGATGAATCCCACATTGATACTGGAAGAAATTCAACAACTAGAAGCAGAGGCCATGAAGGTAGATATGCCAGCAGTGGCACAAGAACCTCATAACCAGGAAGCAGAAACCCTAAAGGAGGTACAACCAGAGAGCACTGACACATCCCTGGAAGTTAATGGAACAACGCAAAATCTGGAAGCAGCAGTGGAGCCAGATGAGTCTCAAACAACCATTTCAGAACACCAAGTAGGAGAGACTGCTGAAGATGTCTCAGATTGGCCAGAACGGCTTATAGAGGAGCAAACAGAAGCTGCTAGAACTTCAAGCCAGCCACCACAGCAGAAAGACAAGATACAGATACCAAGCTCACCCTATAAGAAACCTGCAGTAGAAATTGTTTTACCACGCATACCAACTGGAGTACAGGTAGGACCAGAGCTACTAGGCCATGTCGGGAAGCTCAAATATTTGGACCATGATATAACAGACGAAGCCAAGTTTTCGGAACTTACATAAAGGGTCTTTATATAGACCATAGGCACAACTCAGGTTGGAGAAACGATTAACCAGTTGTTGGTTTTATCGATTCCCTTCTTGAGTTATTTGAGTTATTGACCTAGGGTTCATGTCATTCGGGTTCTAAAAAAGCCTCTAACTATCGGCCCTCCTAGTAAACCAAAAGGAAACGCAGTGTCCAGAAGGTACTACACAATCTCACCCAAGATAGCTAAGGATGGATGACTGTAAGACTCAGGTGTTTACAGTCTAGGACAGAGTAAGGGATAAATGGTTTCTTGATTAAGGCCCTGTTCTGCGAACTGTTACTGTAATCTACTTGTTCCTAGGAATCACAAGCATACAATTCAAAATATAAAAAGATTCTAATAATGCAATCATAATCATCTATTGCTGAAAGAAGTTAAATATAAGAAAACATTCAACACATTACACAGATATTACCGTGGTTCACCCCTCCTAGGCTACATCCACAAAGATCTCTCTCTTGGCTCTTTTATTATAGTAGTTCTTGATTTCCTTGTGCCGCATGCTTACAGCTTTCCACAAAAGTGGGTAAGATCTATGCAAGGTGAACTAGATCGCACTAGGCTCCATAGCCTGCGGTCTAATCCTCATATCTAGCTTCCCTCATATCTTTCTTTCTCAACATCTTACAAAACTCGGTTCATACAATTCAAAAAACTTCACGTATCGCCAACAACAATCCTCGGAAAAATCACTCAATAACAATCGCAATCCTCACAAAAACTAACATAAAATCAACAATGACAACAACAACCAACAATAGCCAGCCTATCTGATACTTTCGTATCTATATTTATACATTTCAATCTCTTCAGCCACTTACAGAATGTTACCAAAACCCTAAACCTTCTTATGCTAGGTTTTTCTCTCATGCGCGTGTTGTTCTTCCTCCAGCTGTCGCTTTCCTCTATGCACACTTTCTTGCGTTCACGCATGCTGATCCTTTTCTAGTTGTCACTTCAGTTTCCTGCACGCTTTCTTTCCCATGATATTCCTTCTTTCCACTTCATCCTGGTGCCAACAGGCCCCCAACACTGACATGTGACTCATTCTGAGTCACCTAATTGCATTGTGCTTCCTCGATCTCCCTAGTGATCGTTTGGAACTTCTCCTACAGTTTTGCTACTTTTGTCAGTGCCTGTGCGGTTTTATTCTTGATAGTATCGACTGTTTGTGCTACTACTTCTTTGCTTATCAGTCCTGCACATTCCAGCTGAGTCCTTGCTGACTGTTTTTTGGCTTCTTATGCCTGCTCCAGTACTGTTGCTATCTGTTCCTGTAACGGTTCTATTTTAGCCTGACGCTCTTGTTTCTATGTTTGTGCAGTGAGAAGTTCTGCCTACAACTTCTTTAATTCCTATGTCCCCTTGAATCATTCTAGGATTGGGATGGTTTTCTGTTGCTACTTGAATTCTTGGATCGTTGCATTGATCCTTTCCTACTCCTTGTCCCATTGTTGGACCTGTGGGTCCTCTTCCAGCTTTGTCCAGAGTTGCACTGCTTTATCCAGCGAGTCAACTGCTGTGCTGACCTATTTTTCCATATCCTATAGTTGCATTATTGCTTCCTGCTTCCTCTTCTCCTTTACTGTTGGTGGAGTGGTTGGTCTAATCTGTCCACAGAGAGTCAGGATCTCCTTCTGGTATTGATCAACTGCCTGCGCAATCTGATCGATATTCTCTGCTGTTGGGAGGTCACTTCCTTGCGCAGTAGTTGGAAGTTTCCCAAAAATGTCTTCCACCCTACGTTCCAACTCATTCCTGCATTCCTTTTCCTCCTGCATTTCAGATTTTTACTGTGCGCAAACTGTTTCCTGTGTTTCCTTCTTCTTTGTTGCTTGTTATAGCTCGACCACATTTTTCTGTGCTCGAGACTGTATCTCATGGTTGACGCTAACCTGCAATTGGTATAATGCCTTTGCTATCATCTGCATTGGTACCAATTGGATCTGATCTAAATCATTTAGTGTGCATGTCCCACAATCTGATCCATTTGTAGCATGCTCGGCTTTATGTAAACTGTGGAATGTGGTTTCGAAAGAATTGATTCATGTTCTCCTACCTCCATTCTTTCTGTGGTCCATGTGCTTGATGGCTCTATGCCTCTGCTACTACTTGTAATCTAGGCTTCTCCGAATTTCTTCAGGAGTTTCCCCATTTCTGCCAGCTCCTTCTACAGTTTGTCCCTGTGGTGCACTGCATGATCAAAGTCCTCTGCGAGGAAATCCTGGACCATTCTGGCAATCATCTCGCCATCATCCTCTGTGATTGTGTATTCTGGTGATGGTCATTGTGCCTTTGATTTCTTGCATGCAGTTGTTTCCTGTACCACTGGTCACTTAGTTCCCCCTGATTCCTATGTGACAGGGTTCATCACGGTTTCCTGTGCTTTCTCAGCTGAGTTTTGTTGTTCATTGGTTGGCTGAGTGGTTTCTGTTCTCCCCTTCTGGGTCCCTGGTTTCTCTGAGCCACCCTCTATCTGAGTTGGCTTATTTTGGCCCGTTCTTGGTTTCTTGGGTACTAGGACTTTTGGAGGCTGTGTTTTCGGCTACGGAACCCCTCCTTCTATTGTTTGTCCTGGTACTACTCTGGGTATGGTTGGGATCTTCCATTCATCCAACCAATCATGGATGATCATGTCGATGTCTCCCTCGGTGACACAGTAGTGCATATGTAGCTACTGTTTATGTGGCTCTTTTCTTGGCTATATCCATATGGCTTGTCACCTAGCCCAGAAATTGGCGATGCCCCTGAATCGCGTGACAGCCTCTGGTGTTATCCTCCATGCTTGGTGGATTGCTTCCTGCATTTTTCGTAGGTAATCTTCAAATATAATTCCATTTTCCTTATTATGCCTAGCTAGTGGCATGGATTTCAGGACGCGATATCTTGCTCCTCTTGGTTGTGGTGTGGTACAGAAGGTGACGTAGTCCGGTTCTTTCCATCCCATGAAAGCAATGAGAGTAAGCAACCAAGAGTAGTGAAATTCTGTACCTGCTTCCTGCATGTCTTTACAGATGATTTGGAACAAGTTTGAGAGATATGGTGCCCAACTCATGAAGGTGCCTTCTGCACGCTGGGATACGACTATGATAACTCCTACCGGTACTTCATCTTTACGACATTTCCTTAGCAGTTTGCATGCTAAGATATTGGCTCCTAGTTATGTCACAACATTGTTAATTCACTTGATTATAATGCCTCTTGTTCCCCTGTCGGTGCCATATTTCTTCTTCATTTCCTCTCCTAATGATTTTTCCTTGGACTTGTTGTCCAATATCAGCGCGGGATACCTCAGATAGGTAGTCCTGTAATTTGTGCAATAAGTTCAATGGTTATGGGGACGGGTTTGTCCAACCATACATCCCCTCCATGCGTGACTCCTAATAATTGCTTGACGCATGCCAATGCATATTGTCCTCTGCCAAAGTGTGGTAGCTACAACAATCCTAAGATTCCAGTTATGTCCAGTTCGACAGCCCATTTGTGTGGCTTAGTGATAGTTCCTCTGAGAGGTTTCATGACTATCGTCTCCGTAAAGACTTGTGGTGAAAGCTCTGGATATTTTCTTTCGTCTGCTAGGTCATGGTCGAAAAACTTGAGCTTCCCTATGTGACCCAATAGCTACGATTCCACATGTATTCCCTCTGGTGTGCATAGTAGCACAATCTCGGCAGTTCATTTCTTTTGAGGCAAGCTCAGTATCAGAATCCTGTCTTCCAGTGGCTGGTTCAAAGTTCTAGCGACTTTCGGTTGCTCCTTTGCTATATATTCTTCCCAAGCCTTGCCCATTTCACCAGTCGGGTTGGCCTAAAAGAAAAAGTCTGGGATGGGTATTTGTGGAACATCTGGTTGGACCTCTTCTTCCAGGTTTTGTGTGCCTCCTTTTATTTCCATGGCTGCTTCGGCGTTTTCTGGCTGTCCTTCCTGATGAGGTCCTACTGCTTCATTCTGAGGCTCCTGCGTCGTTGTCGGCGTATCTTCTTTCATGGTTTCCACCTGGGGCTGTGGGATCTCTTCCTGGATCGGTGTTGATTTGACTGGAATGTTCTCCGATGACGGGATTTTGTCAATATCAACAATCTCCGGTGGTTGCTGCTCGTTTTCCTCACGTGTTCCTCGCAACCTAGTTTGAACCCTAGTTGGTCTGACTGTCTGTCCTGGTTCTGTTAGCTTTGGTGGTGCCATACTGGTGTCTATCGAATGTTTGTTTGGTTCAACTAGCTCGGATAAGCTCTGTGATCTTGCTCTATGCGTTCGAGTTGCTATTTCTCTTTCTCCGTTCTTCTTTTGCGAATAGACTAACTGTTTTTGTGCTCATGTGTTGTATGGGTGTTCCATGAAGCTTGTTGAGGATGCTTCCTACCTTGCGCGATTAATGCACCATAATTGTGGGTTCAATTCATCTATGGTAGTTTCGTACCTACCCTTATGGCTACTTTTCATCGCCAGTTGGCACGTTTAGTGTGACATCCTATCCGTCCTTGCCTTGCTTTAATTCGGCCTTATGTTGTCCTGTCAGTGTGCTTTTACTGAATTTATTTTTTCCTCTTGTTTCCCTTTCCGATATGGCCGTTGTATTTTCACTTACTAGTTTTGCTTACTAGTTTTGTGTTTCGTATATGACTCATCCATCATGCTGTGCGCAGTCTTTTTTTTTTTCTTTTTTTCGTCCATTTACTTCGCGGTGTACTGCACAGTGGGTAGTCGACTATCCTTATATAGCTTTAGCCAGATTCTGTTGATCATTCCTCTGATGTCTGCACCTGCTAGATCTTTCAACTGTATAGCTCCTCCATCCATGACAGATTTTACCTCGTATGGTCCTAGCCAATGCATTCTCAGCTTCCCTGGGTGTTGCAGCACTTTACTATCATAGATAAATACTATATCTCCTTCCTTGAACATCTTTCTCCTGATGTGGTGGTCGTGCCACGCTTTGTCTCTCACTTTTTGTACTTGTTGATGGAATACTGCCAAGATTCGGTCTTCCTCCATTGAGAGTAATTGATCCACTCATTCATGGACTGTGCCTCATTCTGTCATTTGTGTGATAGATGCTACACGTAGACTAGGTATTAGAAATTCTAACGGCACTACTGCTTCTTGACCATAGACCAGTTTAAATGGTGTGTGACCTGTTAACTTTTTGCATGTGGTTCTATGCGCTCATAGTACTGCTGATACCTTGAGATCCCAATCATCCCTATTGACGTTACATATCTTCGTGAGGGCGTTCTCTAGAATTTTTTTGAAGGCTTATACCGTTCCATTAGCCCGTGGGTGATACAGTGTGATTTTTTGGTGATGAACTTCAAACTCTTCGAGCATCGCTCGGATGGTGTTGTTGATGAAGTGTGTTCCTTGGTCAATCATCAAAATTCTTGGGCACCCAAATATAGTAATTACCTGTTCGAAAAGAAAGTGGGCAGTTGTCTCTGTGCTACAATATTTTACTGGTGCGGCTTCCACCCATCTCGTTAAGTATTTCGTCGCAGTGATAATATATCTCACCCCTATTCTCTTGGTAGGTGGTTAATGGCTCCCACAAAGTATATTGCCCATTTTTCAAATGCCTAAAGTGTCACTTGTGGTTGTAGTGGAATCTCATCCCTTTTGTTGGGTTTGTCGACCCATTGACAGACATCACATTGCTGACAATATTCTTTCGAATCTCTATGTATCATTGGCCACCATAATCCTGCGCATAGTACCTTCTACACGGTAGATTTTCCTTCATAGTTCCCTCATGCTATTCCTTCGTGGGCTTCTACTAAAATTCTTGGTCGTTCATGGTCTAGTACGTATCTTCGTAATATGCTATCTGCACCCATTTTGTATAGATGCCCTGCAATCAATTGATAGTCGGTTGCACAGACTACCAGGTTCTTCTTCTGTGCAGTGGTATATCCTTGTGGCACAGTACCTATGCTCAAGTACTAGATGATCTCTGTGAAGTAATCATCAGCGATATGTACTAAGAAGAGTTGTGCATCTGGAAAGTTGTCTTCCAAATTCATTGG
>CBVK0100745938.1:0-10839 GCA_900067695.1 Picea abies
TTTCTTCTTCGCAAACACTTTGACTACTTTGACCTTTTGGGGCTTCTAGAGGACTCATGAGGGTTCTCCAACTTCACATGGCCATAACTCTCTAACCGTGAGGAGTTATGTGACGTTCCACATACCACAAGAAATCACATGACATGTGCTATCCATCTAGAATAATCTTATTTTCAAATATATTAAAAATCATACCATTATACATCAAACAAACTTGGGTCCATTACCCAAAACTTTATGCTACTAGAATTCACTAGTGGACTTTCTTCAAGGGTTGAGATCAATGACAACTAACCCAATTAATCAACAATATCCATATAAATATTTCCACTAGATGCATTATCTTGTATTCATATTCTTTTTTTTTTCATTGGCGGAATCGATTATCTTGTATTCATATTCATCTTTATGTGGAAATAATAATTCCTATAAGATAAGGGCGCTCAAGTGATTTTATAGAGTAATAATGGAATTTTATTTCATTTAAAGGGTAGGGTGGTTAAGTGTTTCTTTTTCATGTAGAGTCATGCCTCACAACACTTATCTTGGTTCAGCTGTAGAGTTATCACAAATAGTTGATACAAATAGGAAACACCGTGTTTGAAATTTGATGATTGTGGTAAACTCACATGCTTCTACATGTCACATGGTCTATGATCAAATCTACATAATACATGTTACATTTTAGCACACCACATTTTTTACAACGTCCTTTTCACCATCATAGGGAATTGCTAGTTACAATCTTATTGTTGTTTTTATCATAATGATAGCAATGGTAACAACTTCATCCTCAAAATGATGACAAGAAGAAGGATTTCAAAGAAAATGATGTAACATCATCATAATCATCCATGTCCTTAAAAAAGGAGTATCCCAATTCTCAATACTTAGAACAAATAATAATCTAAATTATTTATAATACTCGAATTCTTTTCTATATTATTTCACAACAACCCTTTTTATAATGTCTAATTTAAAACATGCCTAAAAGATATAAATATGATTTTCTTCTCTCAAATTGTTACTATTCTCCAACTTATAATGTCTTTGCTACGTCTAATTTAGAACATGCCTTAAAGATATAAATATGGATGGAGTTGAGATCTTAACAATATTAATGATGCTCTTAAATTTAAATGCAATTTTTACTATATGGTATGTATTTTCTTTTATTTTCTTTAATTACAATAAACGTTTCTTACTAACAACTTATTTTCAAAGTTTATAAAGATTTTGTAAATGATGAAAATGAAAGTGGTGTTATAAAAAATGTCTAAAGCATCCTCATCTAATCATTTTTACAAACTACCCTCCCAAAAAACAACTTCTATATATTGTTATTAGCGCCATCCTTAATTACCACGACCCTAGATTTGAGGCAGTTGTTTTCTTTCTTTGATTTGCCAAAATTTTCGAAAAACCATACAAGTAATGCTTGGCACACATCATAATAATTTAAGTATGGTTTTAGGAAGACCACTTTTCACTTCGCGATTATGAGGTAAGATTCTAGTAAAATCGCTTTTCACTTGGAGGAAGCTTTTGATTTGATAAAGGCGTTTAATATTTTTTAAATATTTTAAAATGAATTTTAATGTTATGTTTAATTTTTTTTTTAATAAATATTATAATTAATTATGAAAATTTTAATTAAAAACAGTTATTGTTTTTAAAATTTAAAGATTTTAAATATTGAGAAAAAAATATATTATAATTTAATATTATGTTATGTTTTTTTAATGATAAAAAAATCAAATAAAAATTAAATAACCATGGACCTAAATTCATTAAAAAAAGAAAAATATCAAGAAAAAATTAACCTAAATCTATTAAAGAAAGTAAAATATCAAAAAAGATCAAAATTTTTAAAGTGTATTTTTTTAATCATTTAATAAGAAGGAATTAATACATGATATATAAGTATATTATAAAAGAATTACATTTTAAGGAATTTGATTCCTCTTGATGCTTGATATATCTAGGTTTAAGATGAATTTACTCTTATTTAATTTTTTAGATATTTAATTTTATGGACTTATTTGATAGCCTATTAGCATTATTATGATCTATTCATTCATGAGTAGTGGTAGTGTCATGCGGTGATTCTTTCTATAGTTTTCTATAGAGTGAGAAGTTGACTTAGTTGGTTACTACACTATCTTTAAGACTTTGCTTTAACTTTGAAAGTCACAAGTTTATAACTATAGGCTTGTCTCGTTATCCATATTTCAAAATTTAAGTAATTTCTCAACTAATGAAATGCCTCTCTTCTTAGAAAGTAGAATTGCCTCTCTAATTCTTCAACGGATGAAATGGCTCTCTTCTCACATAATATAAATGCAGTGGAGTTCTCATCATCAACAATGATGTCGACTACAAAATTCCTAAAAGAAATTGGAAGAAGGCCATGCAAGGCACACATAGAATTATATAAAGTTAGAGATGTCCACAAGTTGCAATCCCACCCATGTATTCTGGTAGATGGATTTATTTTTAAATGGACATCAATAATCAGATGTAGGTACAAGAGGAAGCACATGAAGATACGACCACATAGATATTTAGATAAGTAGTCATTAAGGGAGAGTGTTGGAATATATAATTCCTACTTATCTAATATGATTGCTAATGTATTGAGAAGTAGAGTTAATCTCTAAGTGAGTTGTGTGATCCTATTCTTAAGAGGTTGTTAGAGAGTTGGACCGGTGAGATCCTTGTTTGGTGTGTGGTTGAGAGAATATCTCAACCTCTCTGTCCAATCTATTGATATTACAAGTAATTAAATATTTCTGCATATCACTCTACTCTCCCATTTTATCATGCTTTAGTGTTTGAAAATCACCCACCTTGGTATTTTTATATGCAAGGTATATGGATAATTATAAAAGTAGAAATGTCAACAAGTTACAATCCTTGCATCCATAGGATTTAGTGTTTGTAAATCACCCACCTTTGGGTTTAATATATTTTTAGTGCATAAAAATATTATTGCGTGCGATAAGGGGTATTCATATTCCCTCTCTAATCTAGTAAAAATTGTCTCAAAATTTGGTAGGAATTAGGATGAAAGTTAGAGTTTCATTTTAGAGTTGGATTTTCCCATGGAATTTCCTCTCTAAGAGTTTTGGCGATATGAGTGCCCCTTATCCCACACCATCATAGCACTATATATGTGGCACCCAAATTGTCCTATTTTTGTTGAGGTTATTTTTTTGACGAGTTAAAGTTCCATCTTTTCCCTTTGTTTCTTCAAATAAATATGATGATGTGGGTTTTCTTAAAATAGGCCAAAATCGATAGGGAAAAATTTCCCAATAATAGGGTGCAATTCTGACTTTCGACATAGTTCTTACCAGAATAAATTGTCCCTAAATCTGGTAGGAACTATGTTGGAAGTTTGAGTTCCACCTTAGCATTGAGGACTTTTCTCATGGAACTTTGCCCCTAGGAATTTTGGCTGATTTTAAAATGACTCAAATTGTCACATTTTCGGAAAATGAATGAAAAAGATAAAACTTTAACTTTGTGGAAAAACCACCTTTTTAAAAAAATGGAGAAATTTGAATGCTCCATATTCAATTCCATGATATGATAGGTCCGGAATCTTAAATTTTCTCATATATCTTATATTGTTTGACAAATCCACAAAACTTCATTAGTTATTTAGTAGAGACATAAACCCAATTTCTGTTAGTAACTAGTAGATTCCTATACTTTCAAGGTCCAAAACCTTCACAATAATAACTACTTTTCATAATAATTCTTTTGAAATAAATTTTATTTAGAGACCTTTTTTTTCTTCTAATTGTAGAGTTTGCAGACTCTGCAAACTGAATGAGTTGAGTGCTTTCAAGGTTACTCCTTTTAAATATATATGTTGAATCTTCTCCCTAATGCTTGCACCTTCCAGTTTCATTCTTTCATTCTCGTCACTATTATCTAATCATATTCATCCTCTTCATTTTAATCGCCGTACAATGAATGAAATGGTGCATTTTACATCCGACTTGATAGATTGATTTCCATTATCAATGAGGCAGTTATTTAGAAGCTTAAAGTTATCGTTATCGTGTCATTTAAAGTAAAAAGTATTTAACTTTACAAGGTTTTTTATGAGTGGTTTTGTAAATAATATTTGTATAAATATTTTAGAATCAATATTTATTTTATTTTATGATGGTATTTAAGATAAATTTTAAAATCTTATAATTTTAATATAAATTTTTGATAATTTTGATACAATGTTAAAATTTTGACTCAATAATAAAATTTGAAATCATTACAATAATATACTTTTTAACAAGGTTGAAAATTTAACTCAATAACAAAACTTGAAATCATTATAATAATATACTTTTTAATTAGCTCAACATGTCACAAAACTTGAAATCATTATAATAATATTCTTTTTAATTAGCACAATATGTCACACTTATGGGATCAATCATTACTCTAACTACTGAAACTAAATTCAATTAACTAATAAAACTATAAATATAAACACTTTTCCAAATATTTATAATTTATAATTTATAATTTAAATTTTTATTTTTAGTTTTATTGATGATATGTTAATGCAAAATAATTAATGCCTTTTATATTTGAACGGTAAGGTAAAGCGAAAGCCTTACCAACGCGCGGCCCTAATCTATTTTAACTTTTACCAGTTTAACCAATTCAGTTTATTTATAAATTAGACTCTAGAATAGAATCAAAAGAATAACAACTCTCAGAAACAAAAATTATGCATTCTCTGGTTTCTACTTGTTGAAGAGGCGCAAGAAAGCCCAACCCGGTTTTGAATAATGGGATACTGCATTTCCTGCCTTCGGGAACGGAGAGCTGATGTTCAGGGTCAGAAATATGTTCAGGCAGGTATAGGTATTCAGAACCAGACCGGCATTGAGGATCAGAGAGTTGATGTTACAGGCATTGAGGATCTAACAGTTGATATTCAAGAAGAGAAAGACACTGCAGATCAAAACGTTAGTGTTCAGGATGTGGGTGGCACTGAAGATCAAGGAGTAGATTTTCAAGATGCAGAAGCCATTATGGATCAAGGAGATCATGTTCAGGATGAGACATGCATTGATGATCAAATATATAGTGAGGATCTTACTGGCTCTAGTTCTCGCACACAGATTTCGACTTCTTCATCGAGTATTTGTTTATGGTCATGCGCGTCTCCTCCAGATTCGACATCATTTCTGTTCATGACGGAATTACAGCGCAGACACTTGTATGATTCTTCCTCTTATTGGATTTATGCAAGAACGCTAGACAACCAGAATGTGCAGTCGTTCCATGCTCTGGACATACAACAGCACAAGCATGAACAGAGCTATGTGCCTCTCCCTCCTTATCCTTTGGACGAACTTGCAGATTCTGCCACAGCAGTCTTGGGTAAAAAGCTATACGTTATCGGTGGTCGAATAGACAGATTCGAGCACAGCAATGTCTACGTGTATGATCCAGAGATGTATAAATGGTGTGGTGTAGCTCCCACCATAATATCCAGGCGAGGGGCTGTTGCCGCCACTGTTCATGGAAGAATTTACGTGTTCGGAGGGTGCAGTGATCAAACTGATCCATGGGGTGAAATGTACGAGCCATCGACTCAGAAATGGACCGGCATTCCCAGTTCTCAAACCCTAATCGATGCGCTTCACATTGGTTTTGGTTTTGACCCCGTACTGAGCTCTACTGTTTTGGGCAATAAGATATTCATACGAAGCTCGGGGAATGGAATAGTGTTTGACGTGGAATCCTCTGCTTGGTCTCCATTTCCACTAAATTTGTTGAATTACTGGTGGAACGGCGCCTCTACTGCAGCTGTTGTGCAAAACCTGTTAATCACTTGTCACCGTGAGTATAACAAGGATGTTCCAAGACATGAACTCAGCATCCGGGCCTACGATCCGGAGATTGATGCTTGGCTTAAGTTAGAAGGGCTTGAGATCTTTTTTCATGGAGATGCTTACAGATCGGACTTTATGACCGTAAATGGGAAGTTAGTCATATATCACATGTGGGATATTGATCATCTGAGATTCTCAGTAATTGAGATCAATGAAAAACTTCAGACAGGCTTGGTGGTCAATCTTTTGTGGAGTTGCTGGCTTCATCGTTTCCAGAATCAACGGATTTTAGCGAAGTAATTTTCTTGATCCTTACATGCTCTGTCGCATTTTTTCAACTTGTTTTTGCGATCATGATATTGATTCTTGACAGATGTTTTCTTCTATTTTTGCAGACCGGCACATTCATTCTCAACATGATGATCAAACATATGTAAACAGCTGACTGTTTTGGGAAATTTGGAATTCAGATATCCAGGACGGCTGCCCTACTTATTTGCAGAGTATTTGAGATAAAAGTATATGGATATATTCATTTGTGAAACACTGTTCCTGTGAATGCGGTGTATTTTCAGAAGTTTGCACATTCGATTTCAGAAAATATATCCGTTACCATGAATGATGTTCTATATAGCTTCTGTATATCATGTTCATTTGCTAGCATGCCTTCTAGATTTGCAAATGTAATGTTTATGATCAAATTCATCCAGCTTATAAACTCTCTGAAGCACGACAGCAGTTGGGTTCATCACGGAAAATTTAAATTCTCTTGATTCCACATACTCTTAGCTACCGTGAAAAGATTATGCTGTAAAGAAATCCAGTTTACATACTCTTAGATATTGTGAAAAGATTATGCGGTAAAGAAATCGGAAATTTGGTTATGTGGAGACCCTGTAGGATGTGTAGGAATAGTGAATCAGAAATCTGGTTCGCTGAATTGAACCAATGGAATTTTTTTTATTAGGAGATGTTGTACGATCTAAGGTTTTATATAAATAATTTTTTTTACAATTTTAAAAGATTTTTAATATAAGATTTTATATATTTTGTTGAAACTATAGTTTGGATTGTTAAGAGAAATGATAATTTGGATTGTTAAGAGAAATGATTGTTATCTTCTCCATCTTGATATAATTCTTTTAAAATGATATGAATGAGTACATTATTTTAATGGTTTCCATCTTTGTTTTTCTATATATATTGAAAAGTTTCCTTTTTCTATATGTATTGAAAAGTTTCCTTTGATTCAATGGAATATCAAGGAAATTGCTTTTTAGAAGAAAAAAAAAAAATCTTTCCAGTCTTATTTCTCTATATGTATTGAAAGTTGAATTTGTTTATCTATGTATATTAAAAAGTTTTCTTTAATTTAATTAAATATAAAAAAAACTGCTTTTTTAAAAGGAAAAAAAAAAACTATATAAATTGGTCAAAATTTTCATCATACACTAAATTCAAATGAATGAAATAATGTAAATAATTCATATATATAAATTTCTCATATATATACACAGTTACCAAATTATGTACATTTTTTTTTACGAGTATAAAGATTAATTACAATATTACTTTTACGATCTTTGCAGTGTTATGATTTTGAAATTATTGTTAATTAGAGTTTTGGTGATTGTAGAAATGATTGTTATATTTTGAATGTGCCAAAAAAAAATTTTTTTTTCTTAAAAATTATAATTATTATAATAATTTTCCAAATTTATCTTAATTTTTTTGTTATCAATCTATCCAAAAATATTTAAATGTTATTTTGTTTTTTACTAGCTAGAGACTATAGGGCGTGGTTAAGCTTAAAGAGAAAGACATCGTCTATTTCCTCTTCATCTCATCTCCCTCATAGGTTTCTTGTAACTTGAATGTTTGAGTTGTCTTTTCAATCTTTATATATACTTTTAATTATTTGTATTCTAATTATTTTTATTTAATAAATTAAATAGTAAAATGAATCTAAGTTAATGTTATTATATAATTCTTTGGATGGGGTGACACCTAGCGATGGCAAGTCACATGGCGTGCTGGAAAAGAGGGCAGTTAAAGTTCCTCACTGCTAGCATCCTCTTCGGTCCATTCACAACGCCTAGCATTTACTCCAGTCAAGGTTTAGTGTGCTGGGACAGTGCAACAACTCTAATGGCGTTTCAAATTAAGCCCCCTGGTACTAATACGATGCATCCAACCTGCATCACCCTAGCATTCATGGCTCTCCTAGCCATCACCTCACTCATCATCACACATGTATTTCCCCGCTGCAGCCCTCATCTCTGACATTTGTCTTCAGTTTTTCGTCATCCCTTGGGTGTTTGGCTTCGAGCACTCCAAACCTCTGTAACTTTCCTTTGGCCCATCCTAAGCATTTATGGCCTCCCCAATGTGAACTCTCCCCCCCACGAGCTTAGCCTTTCCATGCCTCACGAGAAAGGCAAGTCCAGGCATGGAACGGTGTACTACATTCAAGTAGGCAAGCATCGACACTCAGGATCAACCTCTCTCTCTCCCGTTCCAAGCAACAACTCGGCCTGCTCTCACCACTCTGATCAAAACTAGGGTAAGGAAGCTCAGACTGAACTTCACTCGCCAAACACAGAGCCTTTCTATGGAAGTTGCGTTGTGGAGGAGGAGATTCCTCCTAGCTGGGAAAAAATTCCTCCTAATTTGCAGGATTTTGCTGATGAGAAGATGGCACAAACACACATTGTAATTTCCTTGAATTTCCCCGAGTTGGTCATGACAGGATGTCTTGTGGAAGAGGAAATTTCTCCTTTGATGTCAGATTATTGCTAGAATCTCGTTGACCCCATCGACGATGACCCAGGGAAAAGATGGAGAGATAAATACGACCCACCCAACATAGTGACACATACAAGAGTGCCAGTGGGCTTGAATCTAGACAACCACAAACCTCCCAACACCTTCAGGCTCATGGAGGATCATTTGGCCCTCATTTTCGACATGAGAAGAGACCTGGCTGAGCAGATGCATAATAAGAGCGTCCTCAACAATCACCTGATCATTTTGTTCGACTCCCTACCAAGCGACCCTGCAAAGAGCCGGTGTCCAACTTGTTGTCATCCTTGTGCTTTCACAGTCTGACAAGATGGACGCTCGACTTCACTCATGTCTAGTTTTTTCACTGTTAATTTTCTAGTCTTAGTTACAATGTTTTTTGCCGCCACTGGACCGTGGTTCACTAGTTGGTCCTACAACAATGCCAACCCCATGTTCTGGTTTCCATGCATGTGGTAGAACATGTAGCAACTCTCGATGGTTTTTCAGACATGTGTTGCCTTATGGTCTTTGAACAATGACGACCACTTGTTCTGGTTTCCATATATGTGGCAGAACAAATGGCAAGTCTTGTTGTATACCGATACATGTATCGCTTTTTGATAGCGTAAGATAATACAATCTTTTTTACAAAATAAAAAAAATGTTATTCCACAATTTAAAAAAATCATATATCCACCTTCTCAAAACCCTAACTTCTCTTCTCTTAATTTCTTATTATTCCTTTCTCACTTTCCAACTACCTTCTTTTGTGATATATAATTTAAATATTTTTTTATTGAAACACAATTAATTTCTTTTACAATCATGTTGAATAACATGTATATGTCTATCATGATAATAAAATAAAATTAAAAACATCAATATGTAACATTAGATTGTTTTTAAACAACTATTAAGAAGGTGTATAACTAGAAAGGTTGTAGTCTAACTAGTGAAATGGTTTCGTAATTAAATAAAGGGTGGTACATAATACATGCCAAAATTCCAAATATGGAGTCTAAAAAAAACCACCAAGTTGTTTCACCAATTGTGAGTTATTTTATTATGGTAATTGATTTGTTTACATTTTGGTCCAAAATAAACATAAACTTATACTATATTTTTTATAAATATAAATTTAAAAGATTTGTCTATAAAGAATTTTATCTTGTGATTCAGAATGGATCACAATATAATTTGTCATCTATTTTGGTATTTTGAAGGTGAAAAAATAGAGGAATTAGCCTATAGAGCCCATTTTAATTGCACGTCCCAGTTTGGAGATTTGGGGTTTAGAACCTTCCAAAGCCAATTTGAGGCATCAAATGCCACTTTTTGGGGTCAAAATTTTGCAAGCATAGTCCTCAACCCATCAATGTTGTTATACACATTAAGATATTTCCAAAGGGTTTGAAAATCTCCTTAATCGGAACCCCTCGATGTTGTTCTACACATTAATATATTTCCAAAGGTTTGAAAATCACCTCAATCAGAACCCCTCAATGTTGTTCTACATATTAATATATTTCCAAAGGTTTAAAAATCACCTCATTCAGAACTCATATACAAGAGTTATGACTCTTGCAAGTCAACCTACCGTGTTGACCACTATGGTATCACATGGATTCCACATCAACACCCATGTGGGCCTAGTCATGTGTTGACTTTCAAGAATATTATAGAGGGTCCAAAACCCTAATATTAATTGAGGATTGGGGTATGAAAAAACCATAACCCTAACCCTAGATGACTATCATGCTATGTTAGATACTAGTCCACTGGGAAGAGAAGGGGTTCTATATTTTAGCATTGTACTTGTTCCATAGTTGAGTAGAGCATCTAGGAGTGGGATTTAAGAGCATAATAAAGGAGGTAGAAGATTTTGTAGCAACCATTCATGCCACAATGTCAAAGGTGACTCCATAGTGAGTGCCCCTTTCTTTATACTTTCATTTCATAACTAAAGAAAAGAGAGAAAAGAATGGGCCCCACCTTCTAGTTGTATTTTCTCCCACATCGGGTTTCCAAGTCATATATTATGTTCATTTGTGTGGATGGAGTGTTTATTTGCTTGTTTTTTCATTTTTAGATTGTTGATTTTTTAGTGAGCAAGGTTAAGCATGAAGTTCATTCCATTTTAACATTTAACTTAACCATAAACAATAATGTTGCAACAACCAAGATCACAAGAAGA
>CBVK0100745939.1:0-10839 GCA_900067695.1 Picea abies
TATATATATATATATATATATATATATTTGCTTGTGCAGTTTTAGTTTTCTTAAAAGCTTCGGCATAGTTCACGAACGTGTCACCCATAGAGGCCTTGACGTCATGTCCCTCTTTAATATTGTGCATATCTTAGATGTCATATTTGAGAATCTGCTCGGATATGGGAATTTTAATACGTGCTGCTAATCACTATTCAGTGTACATATTCGAAAAGATTGGCATTAATAAGCGAAAATATCGAGAACATCTGTCATTAAAATGAATCAACACAAAATCTATGGAAGATCATCTAGCGTTGCTTTTAAATACTTATTGCCATTTCTCTCTATCATCAAAGAGTTGTGTTTTAGGGTGCCTTCATTCTAATGTTCCTGGTCATGGACATGTAAGACAACTTAGAGATGTGATTGAGGGGTAGATGAAAGAAGAGAGATTGGTTTTATGTGACGTGAGCTTTGAGTAAAAAAAAAAACTCTGTTATACAAGAGAAACTTAGATAGGACGAAAAAAAAAAGAACAAGTATGTTCTGGTTGGTGTTTTCCCTGTGTTCGATGCTTTGGTTGGTTGAAAAGGTTGCCTGGAGCTTTGTTTGTTGAACTTCTTTGTTTTCTTGTTGGGAATTGTAATGGATTTTGAGGTCATGTGCAAAATAGTTCTTCGTTTAAGTATATAGCTTCTTCCAACAACACAGATTTGGCAAGTGTATCGAATTGTAGAGATCCTAGAAGAATTTTTTTTCCTCGGGGGCGACGCATTTATAGTGGCTTGCAAAATGCCCTGTCATCTTCGTAACTGACGTGAAATATTACTCCATTTGCGAATGTAACCAGAGGCGGGTAACATAAACTGTATGGGTGGATAAAATGACATATTACCACTACAAAAGTTTCTATTTCAAATTTTGATGAGCTACATGTGCGTCTGGTAACTGACTTGAGAGAAAGCCATGTTCTTTGTCAAAGTTTGTTCAGTTTCCTCTGGATGTAGTTGCAGAATCCACATATTTGGCATCACCTCCGAACATTCCAGACCTTTTTGTGGGCCGCCAAACCTCCACCGCTATGAGGAAATATATATTATGATGCCATCTGCAACATTTGTTACAGTTGCCAGACCTGTGATGGCGTGTTCTGCAGCATTTGATGCACTTGCCACACCTCTACTGCCCGAAGAAGTTATGTACCTCAACAAATTTGCATTTTTCATCTGGGTTGGACGTTTCTTCCAATTTATTGTAATAAAATAAAGAAGTTCAACATACAAATCCTCAGGCAGGCTTTTCAACCAAACAGATGATCGAATACAGAGAGAATACCAGTCACTATGTACTTCAATTTTTTTCCCCTGCCATAGATGTTGTGACATAAAACGACTTCGTCCACTTTGAAATCGGCCTAAATCACATTTCTAAGTTGTCTCGGATGTCAAGGGTCAGGAACATTAGAAGGAAAGCACCTTAAACCCCAACTTTTCGACGGTAGAGGGAAATTAATACTTGACAAAGAATGGAATGTTGAATAAGCAGCCATTGCAAGCAAGCCATATCTAGAAGAGACAAGGTATTCAAAAAAATGGGATAGATGTAGTTGGCAGCACCGATTAAGTACAAAACCCAAAATTGATATTCAACTATTTTTTACGAATAAAGAGTTTGAACGTCAAGAAAACTGTCAAGAAGCTTCATCAATGTACATATTTCAGTATTTTCTAATTTCTGGTATTTGTTTTAATTGTGTTTTGTACCTTCTTCCCCTGTGTCGTTAAACATGAATGACAAGCTTTTATTTCTACTACCCACTACTTCAATCTAAATAAAGACTGCTCTGTTCTTTCTTTACATTTTACATTTAAGAATAATTTTTCATAAGCGGCTCAACTGTTGACGCAATGTTCCTATTCAATATGTTGGATATATTGCAGCTTCTTCTATTTGATAATATCTGTGCATATATACTAATATTCGTACGATTGGAATAAATACAAAAAACTTAGGCAATTATGTTTGGGTTTGCAGTATTAAACAACTATGTTCCCTATTCTGTCATATACATCTTGCAGCCAAAGAACTTCTGTAGTCTACAATTTATGCTTTAATTACTTAAGTCACACCAAATATTGATTGCATTTAATTTAATTTAGATATTGATGTTTATGGAGAGTTGATGTTTGCTCATGTCATTGCAAGCAATACAAGATGAATAGATGATAAGGAGTTTATCTCATTGAGACCACAATGTGAATTCATGTTTCTTGTTGCGCTATGTACATGTTGCAGTCAAAATTTTCGTGGTTTCAACGAAATTTGCGAACCGAAGAGCATCTTCCAAATTGGGAGATCATTTGCATTTGAAACATAAACAATCCATTAATATATATTAGTATGAATACTATTCAGATAAATATGAAAACTTTATCCATTGATAGATACTAGTATGAATACTATTGAAATAGATATCAAACCTTTTTCTTGGCCAATACTTAGCCAGTTATCTGGGCATCAGGCCCCAAGTTCGCGGTACCCAACACCTATGTCCCCTGTTCCATCATATACATCTTGCAGCCAAAGAACTTCAGTGATATGCAGTTAATGCTTTTACTAGTCATAACCCAACAGGGGTTCGAAAACATTACCATTAATAAACGAGAAAAAAAAAAAAAAAGGTTTTTTCGACTATCAAATACGTATTTTTTTCCCCTTTTGCTTTTCTCGTCCATTATGGCTTTCTGGTTTTATGCTTAGTCATCTTTCTATGATGGACGGTTGCAGGGTTCACGCGCTGACATATCTTCATCTCCATTTGTATCTTCACATGACGAATCCGACCGACCGCTGAACCTTTCCATACCTAGGCAATTTTATGGTCGCAGTTGTCGGATCGATGCATACGAACTGGGCTTTTCTTCTTCCCGCTCATTATTGCTTTATGGATATATACTTAGTGCCCTTTCTATGGTATCTGGTTCCAGATTTGGTGGGCTGACATGTCTTCATCTCCATTTATATCCTCACACGACAGATCCGACCGACTGTTGTTCCTTTCCATACTTAGCCAATTTTATGGCCACCACTGCAGGCCCGACGCTTGCGAACCTAGCTGCTTATTGTTCCGATATATACATCTTGCACTCAAAACATCCATGATCTACAATTCCACTGCAGGTCCCTCGTATACATTAACTTTGTTCAAACTATATGTTGTTGCTTTTCATCCCCAGCAACTTCGCGTCCTTCCTAATATACATCAACAATGCTCTTACTAGTGACAAGTGGACACAGTGGTACGAAAGATACTTTCGTGATCTGCAATTTATGCCTTAACTGGTGAGAACTCAGCAAGGGTTCGAAAGCATTTGCATTAATAATCAAACACTAGATGTTCTTCAACAAGATACTTAGTTGTTTTTCCCTTGTCTTCTTCTTGTGTATTATCGCTTTCTAGTTGTATACTTAGTCGTGTTTCTATGATCGTGGGTTCCAACATTGGCGTGTTAACATATCTTTATCTCCATCTATATCCTTGCATGGCGAATTGGATCAGCCGTTGTTCCTTTTCATACTTAGTGAATTTTATGCCCGCGGTTGCCGAGTTGGCGCAATTCAATTCTGTTGCTTCTTGTTCCATCATATACATCTACCACTCAAAATTTCTGTGATCTACAATTCCACTGCGAACTTCTCCGTCCTTTTTCCCTTATTTTCTTCCCGTGTATTATGGGACTATAAAATATGGACATGATATTTTATAGAGCATGTATGGATTCTTCATTCCATACCTAGCGGCATTTTGGATCGCGGGTTCTCAGGTAGGCGGGCTCAAAATTGGGCCTCCATTGTTCCGTGCCCTACAAATAGCACCCAGAATTTCGCGATATACAAATTGACAAGCGGATTGGCGGACTCAACATTGCACTTCTATTGTTTCATGTCCTCCAAACAACGCTCCCAGTTCCGCGATATAGAAACTGACACACGAAATGTAGGGTTGGCAGGGTGGAGATTGCCATTGTTTATGGATGCTAATCCCTATGAAGTATCTAATAGTATCTAAAAAATTATTTTGAATACTAAATTAGCTCTTAGTAGTGACAACTGGACACAGAGGTACGAAACAATTGGGATTGCATCCTCTGCAATATACAAATTGACTACCGGATTCCGACATAGTCCGCTCTTTTGTGTTACAGATTATGCATTCAAATGTTCGGAGCGATACAATTAGAACGTCAGGGCCTCGCGTCTTCTACAGACACCTTCACAGCCTGTTTTGGATCCTCCTATTGCCGGGTTCACGAAATGTGCAACCCCAGTGTTGGCGATTTGACATATCTTTATCTCCATCTATATAATCACACAACGAATCCAACCAACCGTTGTTGCTTTCCATACTTGGCCAATTTTATGTCCACGATTGTCGGGTTGGTGCCAATTTCATCTCCATCTATATCCTCGTATGGTGAATTGGACCGCCTGTTGTTCCTTTTCATACTTAGTGAATTTTATGCCCATGGTTGTCGAGTTGGCGCAATTGAACTATGTTCCTTTTTGTTCTGTTATATACATCTTCCACTCAAAATTTTCGTGATCTACAATTCCATTGCTAACTACTTCATCCTTTTTCACTTTTTTTCTTCCCGTGTATTATGGGACTATAAAGTATGGACATGATATCTTATAGAGCATGTACGGATTCCACATTCCATACCTAGTGACATTTTGGATCGCGGGTTCTCGGGTGGGCGGGCTCAAAATTGGGCCTCCATTGTTGCGTGTATTACAAATAACACCTAGAATTCTGCGATATACAAATTGACAAGCAGACCTGCGGAATGGCTGACTCAACATTGCACTTCTATAGTTATGTGTCCTCCTAACAACGCTTCTAGTTCCGTGATATACAAATTGACACATGGAATGCAGGGCTAGCGGGTTGGAGATTACCATTGTTTACGGATGCTAATCCCTATGAAGTATCTAACAATATCTAAAAAAATATTTTCAATACTAAATTAGCTCTTAGTAGTGACAACTGGACAGAGAAGTACGAAACAGGTGGCATCGCACCTTGCGCAATATACGAATTGACTATTAGATTCCGACATTGTTCGCTCGTCCGTGTTACAAATTATGCATTCAAATGTTTGGAATGATACAAGTTGAACATTGGGGACTTGCGTCTTCTGCAGAGACGTTGTCAGCTTGTTTTGGATCCTCCTGTTGTTGGGTTCATGAAATGTGGAACTGTTCCAGGTTGGCATCAAGTTTTCTTGTACCACGGTTCACAAATGTTTCAAAGTATCTGTCGCTGCCTCATTTGGCGTCCAACCCTCCGCAATATAGAAATTGACTACCGGGTTCACATCTTCTACTCAAAATTTCCGTGATCTACAATTCCACCGCCGACTCCTTTATTCTTTTTCCCTTTTCTTCTTCCCCTGTATTATGGTTCTCTAGTTATATAATTAGTTGCCTTTCTATGATCGTGAGTTCCAGCATTCACGAGCTGACATCTTTATCTCCATCTATATAATAACACGTGGAACCCGACCGACCGCTATTGCTTTCCATACTTAACCAATTTTATTGTCGTGGTTGTTGGGTTGGCAGTCACAAACTCTTCTTCTTCTTGTTCCATGATGTACATCTTGCACTCAAAACTTCTGTGATCTACAATTCTACCGTGGACTCCTCGAACTCGCAAGCTTCATTGTACCACGGTTCACAAATGTGCTTCCTACTATACATTGGTTATGCTCTTACTAGTGACTCTTACAAGTGACAGCTGCACATAGTAATACGAAACAGTTCACATCCAGCCCTTCGCAATATATAAATTGACTACCGGGTTCCGACATTGTCCCCTCTTTCGTGTTACAGATTATGCATTCAAATGTTTTGAACGATACAATTTGACCGTCGGGCCCTCACGTGTTCTGGGCAGACCTTGTGACCCTGTTTTGGATTCTCCTGTTCATGGGTTCACGAAATCTCCAATTCTTAGTCAGTGTTTCGGGTTGGCGCATTCAAACTCTACTGCTTCTTATTCTGTGATATACATATCACACTCAAAATTTCTGTGATTTACAATCCCAACGTGGAGTCGTTGGTCCTTTTTCCCTTTTCTTCTTCCCTTGTATTATCGCTTTGTGGTTATATACTTAGTCGCCTTTCTATGATCGTGGGTTACAGTGCTGGTTGGTTGACATATCTTTATCTCCATCTATATAAATAGATGACGAATCCGACCGACTGTTGTTGTTTTCCATACTTGGCCAATTTTATGGCCACGGTTGACGGGTTCGCGGTTTCGAACTCTGCTTCTTGTTACGTTGTGTACATCTTGCACTCAAAACTTCCGTGATCTACAATTCCAGCGCGGGCTCGTCGAACTTGCAAGCTTCACTCTACCATGACTCACAAATGTTTCAAAGTATCTCTCACTGCCTTCCATCCCCACTAACTTCCTGCCCTTCCAGCTGTCCTACCATACTCTCTTCGTTGTTACGTGCATTGCACTCAAAAAGTTCCAATACATACAATTTGACCCTCGCGCCCTCACCTTCAACAGTTGTACCTTGCAACCATATTTTGTAGTTGTTTTTCTCCCATGCCCGCGACCTTCATACTTTCTTACTATGCAATTAGAAACCTTTCATGCTAACAGCTGACCATGCAGGAACTGTCAACATTGTCATTAATGGGTGAAATGCTCGAGGAGATCTCCCATTATTATGCATTAAACCAAGATGTGCGGAGAGTTATTTTGTCCCTTCCGATTGTTCATCTTGAACATGGGTCATCGTATTGGGCCACTCAAGAAATCTACAATGCTTAATCGTTTATTGCAATATCCACTATGTTTGCATTTTCTATGTATGCAATTACTAGTGTTTAATGTTAACAACGCATCATGCAACAACCGTCCAAATTGTCATTAATCAACGCAAGTCTTGAAGACATCTCCCATTCACGTGCTTTGGACCAAAATTTGTGCAGGGTTATATTATCCCTTCCAATTTTTCATTTCATTCATTGACTGGAGCAAACAAATGTTCTTGTAGACTTATGGAAGTAGGTCGACAACAATTTTGTGGAGATACTGTAAATATGTTCGCACACGAGGACCAGAACTTCCAGTGGTCCAGGGAATACTTTTACTATTCATCCCATTTTGCCTAGAACGAAGTGATTTGGACCTCTGGAATCGCTTGTGCAGTCTGCGTCCCTGAGGTTTTTTTACTGTAAGGAGGTGGTCTCTTGGTGCGCCAAAAAATATATTCCAGGCCAAAGAATTATTCCACTGCATGACCATTCTCCTATTTCTTTGTCACCTCAGGTCTTTCGCGAGATGTTAAAATTGCCGAAGCCAACATTGACGTTCAAAGGACAAGACTGCAAGCAGTTTCTAGAAAAACATGATAACGGGATGGACATCTTAGCCGACTTCCTAGAAGACCCGACAATAGTTCCTAAAGATATCACAAGGTTGTAGGTAAGTTCCTTTAGAAATCCATTCCGGGAAATTGCTTGGTTGTTTACAAGAATAACTAGACAGGCATCCATGACAAGCATTTCCCATATAATTATTTATATTTTGTATTTCATAGTCAAGGAACAATACATTTTCGATTGGGGGAAGCTAATTTCCATTGAGCTCTGTTTCCATTTGTCATGATTCAAAGAATCGAATAAATTTTATATGT
Organism: Picea abies; assembly: GCA_900067695.1. Taxonomy (NCBI): domain Eukaryota; kingdom Viridiplantae; phylum Streptophyta; class Pinopsida; order Pinales; family Pinaceae; genus Picea; species Picea abies. Next base: position 7,704 of record CBVK0100745939.1, read on the forward strand.
CATCCTACTTAATTTTCGCAATTGTGCATTGTTGCCCGTTTCCAAAACTTTCTCTTTCTAATAAAATAAACTGTGGATTCAACCTAGTAACATTCTAGTACGAGGCCTTGTGGAGGCACAAGGCCTCCCATTGTTTTTATGAAGTTTTTAATGGCTTTGTCTCAATTTTCAAAGATTTACAGTTAGGCAAGGATGCTTCGCAGATGTCTGGCCAGGCAACTAAGTTTTTGAACAGGAAGGGCACACTTGAGGAAGTGGAAAATAACAGTGTTCTCGTGATCTTTGGCTCTAAGGAAAATCCTGCCTTCCTTCCACGCCACATCACGGACAAGATGTTTTTTACAGAAATAGAAAGGCAATACAACCACTAGTTGCATTTTTTCCATGACAAAAAAAAAACCAGTTCATTCCTCTGCCCTAGAAAGTCGGAGACTTCATGTACAGAAACATCAACAAGATTGACAAGTTTGTCGCCCATTTCAAGAAATTGAACCTAACGTACACTGAAAGGATAAAAGGGTTCGACCCTAATGGCATGTTTCAAGAACATTTACTGGTTGTTGGCTTTAACACCTCTTTTATCCATAGACACTTGACCCAAGACAGGGACAACGTCGACAACAATCCTGCTTTTGACGATTGCAACATAGAGACATTGCAAAGCGCGACTGAATTGTACAAACAACATGGAAAAGTATTTGGTGAGAAGAGTACCCAGTCTCCTGCCAGTATTCCCAAGAGCACGACATCATGGAGCATCTCTTCGACGGTCCACCCCAGTAAGAAATCAACCCATAAATCTTTGAATGAAGGAGAAGATAAGAACCCTCCTCGCATAAATATTGATAGTTGTCACAAAATTCCATTGACGAGGAAGAGAAAAAACAATGCAGAGCAGGCGGAGGAACCCAAAATTGAAAGTAGAAAACTGCAACTTGAAATTGAAAATGAGCACGTGCAGAAAATTGGGTCGTCCGTGGTGGAAATATCTGAGACCGACTTTTTTTATGTAGATGAATCCTTCGCAATCCAAAGCGTTATTTTTGACAACCAATCTAAAAGCATGGTCATTGAAAAGAGAGGTGTAGCAAATGGGAAAGGCAAATCTCACACAGAGATTGACTTTAGGGAAATGCGGTCGTTCCAAATCTCCTCATTTCACCAGGTAGCCGGTGAAATTGTTCATGATTCCATTGGAGGAATTGAGATGGAAAATGCCAATTTGAAATACTGCCTCAACGAATATGAGCAGGATTTTATTGCAACCCCAAAAATTGCCAGTCCTTTGGCAAAAATCATGCCTACTACCACTGTAGCCAATATGAAAGAATCCTCTACCCTCCTTGCATGCTCTGGAGCCCTTGTAGAGAATAACGTTAATAAAAGAATGCAGCTACTTATTGAAGCCTGAGAAACTTCGCAAAATTTAGTTTCCTTCGGAAAGAAGGCCAATGATTTCCTGCAACATTTGGAGGTGAATTTAAAAAATGAACAACATTTTTGTGATCAGGTACTCGCCCCTTTTGCCAACTATGCCGTCAACACATCGGAACTGAAAAGAAGACAAGAGAAACTCCCTTCCCCAAAGCGGACCAAAAAAGTAAAAGCATGTTAGCAAAAGAAATTTAACAACCTGGAGCTCATTGTCAATTCACGTAAACAAGTCATATCAGAAAAGGAAGATTTATTCACAAACCTGCTCCAGATGGACTTAGCCAGAACTACCAACGAGGTTCAAGATCCAAACTTAATTCTCAAATCCTTGTCAATCACCAAAGAAGCCTTCCAGGAACAAGTTGATATTTTAAAGGGGTTGTCTTTCGAAAAGTGTTATGACATGGTTGAACATCATCTAGATGAGCACGAGCGCTGGGTACTAGACTATGCGGCACACAATGAAGAAATTGAACATAGTCTGCATAGTATTTCAATGGATCTAAGGAAATTAGAAAACGACCTTTACGACATAAAAATCTGGGATGAAATCAACACAACCCCCATGAAAAGCTACATCGAAGAATGGTTCCAACAGAGAATGGACAGCCTCGTCCAGGAAGGGCAACAACCGGTCAATAGGACTCCACTGACTATCGATGACAACAACAAAAATGCATCGGCTTCATAGTAAGTCTATACTGGCATCTTGTTTTATTTATCAATCCAATTTAAGTCTATGTTGTCATCTTGTTTTCTTTATCAATCCACTTGTGACCTCTTTAAATACAAAACTGTAACCAAAGACTCATACCTTCCAATTTTTTCTTTTCGGGTCTTCCTCTCTACCATCGCGCACTTCTTCTTTCGACGTTCCTAATTATTGTACTTATTTTTTTTTATGGTCCGCAGGAGCCCCAATCCCAGTCTATATGACAAACCCATTTAAATTTCCAAAAACATGTAACAAACATTATTAATTTTTGATAAATTCCAAAGAAAACTCATTCGACAATGCCTTTATTGTATACTAAATTTTGGGTTTCCAGGAACCTTTCTTGTTTGTTCCAAAGAAAACTAATTCCGATCTGCTACATTTCTTGTGTCCTGTTGTATGCTAATTTTTGTTGTCTTGAACAATGTTGTTACTATTCTATTGTATTCTAACTTTTTGGTTGTCCAGGAACCTATACTTTGATAGATTTTGATTTCTCTTTTGTCCAGAACCCTTTGCTTTTGAGCAAACTAATTCGGGAATGTTAATTTCTTTGTGTTTTCCTCCACGAAACTATGTAACAAACGTTATTACTATTCTATTGTATGCTTTTAAATGTTGATGTAATTTCCAAAGATATGTAACAAACATTATTTATTTTATAATAAGTTTCTATAGTTCGCAAGTCCGCTTGTCAATTTGTATGTCGCGGAACTCTCGGTGCTATTTGTAGGGCACGGAACAACATAGGCCCATTTTTTAGCCCGCCAGGCCGAGAACCCGCGATCCAAAAACTGACTAAGTATGGAATGAGGGCTCCGTGCATGCTCTATAAAACGTGTGCAAAGAAAACTAATTCGGCAATGCTATATTTTTTTTGTCCAAGAAAAACCTTAGTTTTAAAGCAAACTAAATGTATCAGACGTTATTACTATTCTATTAGTGAGATCGGAAGAGCGTCGTGTAGGGAAAGAGTGTAGATCTCGG
>CBVK0100745940.1:0-10839 GCA_900067695.1 Picea abies
TTAGGACTTAGATCGGCTAACGGAGCCGCTAAACCCATCAGGGTGGTTTATCCCAAATGGCTTGGGTTATTAGACAACCCTGGATCGGATCCACTCTCCCAGTTGACGGACGGTCATTTTTGCCTGCCAACAAATGGTGCTAAAAGGAGGGCCTGAAATTAATTAATGGCACGAGGCGGTCGCAAGACTCATCCACCACCTAATCGCTCACCTATAGTGACTAGAACCCATTCGAATGATAATATTCCCCTTCAAACAGCAACCACATCAAACGACGATCCACGGATCACAGTTGAGCCAACAACCCCTAATCCTACAGGTGGTGATATACAAGAGATTGTCCGTCAATCTCTTATAAGAACTCATAGTGCCTTAGCCCGTTTGAGGCAACCTAACCGTTCGTTGGAACAACATTTGGATTTATATGACATAAGAGAACAATTAGTAGGCACTAACCTCACTATGAATCCTACAGATCCAATCCTAAATCCTGCTGCAGGAGGATCTGGCATACCTCCTTCACCACCTCCATCATCTCCTTCCTCTTTTGGAGGATATTCCTCTAACGAAGGCAGTTCCCCTTCTCAGCCTTCCACACCAACTACACAAATGGCAAACCAGAACAACTCTGCTAGACCTTGGCTTAATCAGGATGTCGTAGCTGTACCTGGAGCTCAACATCCTTTACCTAAACATCCGAAGAAATGGCTTCCCAAGTTTGACCCTGACTCAAAACAGATCGTTGAAGATCACATTAAAAAGTTTATGTTAGCCATAAGACTCCGCAATGTCAAACATGAAGACGTTGTCTGTAGTTTGTTCCCCTATACTTTCGAGGGCAATGCATCTACATGGTACTTTTCCCAACAACCCCATACCATCGTGTCTTGGGAAAATTTTGAGTCATGCTTTTTGGAAAAGTTCGGAGACGGTAAGCCTCTGAAAGTCCTAGTCATGGACCTTTCTAGCTTAAGAATGAACCCAAAAGAAAAGGTTAAAGCCTTTAATAAAAGATTCTTAACACTTAAAAACCGAATCCTTGCAGATTCCATGCCCGCCAGTAATCTTATAATAGCATACTACACTAAAGCTTTGCATCAAAGTATAGTTATTTGGGTTAAACGATCTAAGAAAGCCACGTTGTTAGAAGCCTTCGAAGAGACCAACCAGATTGAAAAAGACATACTTAGTCTTAAAGACTCTACTAGCAACGAAACAGAGACTAGTTCTTCTTCCAAAAAGAAGATCGAAATCCTCCCTAGACCTACTCAAAGTAAAACACAACCTGAAAGCTCTGATTTAGAAAACTTAACTAAAGTTGTTCAAAAACTATCAAATCAAGTTATAGACTTGAAAAGGTCGACTGAAGAAGCTTCCTCAAGCAAAGGACCTTACAAACCCCCTTTCTGAAAGCCTTTTCCCACCAACCAACCTAATCCAACCACCGAAGGCCTTAATCTAGAAAGTCTGCAATGCGCCTTTCAAACAATTCTAGAAGCCCAAGATAACTTGACGCCTCCTGATGTTCCTGAGGAGGTAGTTGAACAAGAGACAGTTCAAGAAGAGGAGTCTTCTCCAAACATTTTTGGACACTTCTCGGATAGCATCTTTCAAGCTAACTTCGAGACAGTACATCCCTATAATACCAGGAGTAAGACAACAAACAAACCTTCTGCCGAAAACACTACAACTTCACCTCCAAAGCAATCTAAATCAGCTGAGACTAAACAGAGTAATGTGAATCCAAACTTATATTATGATGTAGTTGAAGATCTTAAAAAGTTGAGAGCTAACATTTTTGTTTATGAGTTATTGAAATTCCCATTTTTGCTACAAAAAATGTTACAAAATATCTCAGAGAATGGCCAAAATAGTAATTCAAGTGGTAACAAGGTTGTGCAGAACAAGGTTCCTCAGAAGACTTCTACTAAAACCAACCCTGATCCTCAAGATAAAGGAATCCTTCCTGTAAGTAATGTAATTAATGTAAATAATGTAAATAATGTAGATAAAGTAGCTTTAGAAACTGCGAGTAAAAAGCCACAAGCTACCACTCTTAGTACTCGCAAAAATGTACCTCCATTTTTGTTAACTTTTGAAATCTTTAATAGAAACGTGCACAATTGTATGGTAGACTCAGGAGCGTCATCCAATGTGATGCCATGGTCTGTTTGCCAAAAGATTAACGCTGAATTTGAACCCTCCACTTTAAAAATCATACAACTTGATCAAACCAATGTTAAAGTTATAGGCAAACTAAAGAATGTGCTTATAAGATTATTGTCTAACCCCAAGGTTCATCAGGTTATTGATATTATTGTTGTGGATATTCCAGAAGTGTATGGTCTGTTTTTAAGCAGGGACTAGTCGAAGCAGCTACATGGTTATTTCGCAACGGATTGGTCTCATCTATGGCTTCCAGAGAAAGGCAAGCCTAATAAGATCAAGGTAAATCATGAACGCTACCTTAAGTTCATAGTCACAGATTTGAATGATCCCAACGAACCATTTACACCTTCTGTTGATTCACCCGAAGTACAAGGGATGGATACCTTCTTTGGCAATTTCATGGCCGAGGCTTCACCTATCACCAATCCTGAACAATAGTCCGAGATTGTAGCATATGTGCAGCCAACAACTTCCATGCAACAGTCTCATGTACCCGATGGAAATCAAGTTTGGTCTCTTTATTTTGACGGGTCAAAGTCCAAAAAAGGAGTTGGCACAGACTGCGTTATTATCGATCTGGCAGGTAACAAAACATTGATTGCATGTAGGTTGGAATTTGAATGTACTAATAACACTGCAAAATATGAAGCTTTATTGCAAGGTCTCAGAAAAGATTTAGATATGAACATTCAAAATTTGATCGTCTTTGGCGACTCCAAAATAGTGGTTAGACAGGTAAGAGATTCTATCCACTGTCTGTCTCCGCATCTTAAAAGCTACCAGTCTGAGGTATGGAATTTAATGAATAAATTTTCTACTTTCAATATAAATTCCATTCCTAGATTGAATAATGTTGAAGTAGATTTATTAGCTAATGTAGCTTCTAAACTCTTTCCTGCAGAAGGATTTTCCCCATATGCATTCTCCGTCGAACTGTTGTTCAGACCATCAGTACCTGACAACATCACGAACTGGAGAGTATTTGATGATGATCATCAGATTATTAACTTTCTACACATGGAAGAAACCTTTCAAGGCGCAATGATAGACGAACACATGCATGATGACAATTTGCGCGATTTCACGGTAATACCAGATCCGAGAACTCCTGAATCTTCATCGGATATGGTAAACTCGATCCCTAAATCTGTAGTTAGATTAGAAAAGTTTTATGATCTTCAAGATAAATTTAAAAAATCGGTCAACTGTAAAACCAATAGTTCCTCGTTATCTTATGAAAAAGTAAACTTAGGAACTAAGGACAATCCACAGTGCATTAATCTAGGGGTAGGATGTTCTGAACAAGAAAAAGTTGCATTTATTAAATTGTTCAAAGAATTTAAAGATGTCTTTGCATGGACGTATGATGACCTTAAAACTTTCGACCCTAACATCATACAACATGTCATTCCTATGAAGCCCCAAACCTTACCCTTTCAACAAAAATTGAGAAAAATGCACCCTAAGCTCAAACCGACCGTTCAAAAAGAGTTGAATAAGCTCCTAAATGCTAAGATAATTTTTCCAGTTAGACACACTCAATGGGTTTCTAACCTTTTCCCAGTCCGGAAGAAAAGTGGGGAAATCCGACTCTGCGTCGATTTCCACAACCTTAATAGAGCGTCCGATAAAGACAACTACCCTGTCCCACCCATGGAAAAGATCCTTCAATAGGTATCTGGTTCTGAGAGGCTATCCTTACTGGATGGTTTCTCAGGATACCACCAAGTCCTGATGTCTCCACCATACCAACTTAAAACTACCTTCCGTACCCCATGGGGCACTTATGCTTATCGTAAAATGCCTTTTGGATTGATTAATGTTGGTGCCACTTTCCAGAGAGCAATGGACATTGCTTTCCGAGGCTTAATCAATCAATCCGTCGTAGTTTACTTAGATGATGTTACTGTATTTTCTAAAAACAAAACTGATCATCTAGCTCACTTACGAGCCGTTCTACAACGATGTCGTAAATACGACATCTCCTTGAATCCTAAAAAATCCATCTTTGCAGTAGAAAATGGTAAACTCTTAGGATTTAATGTGTCAAGCGAAGGGATGATTATCGACCCCGAAAGGACTCAAGTCATCGTGAAACTTCCCCCTCATACATCCAAAAAATCTATGCAGTCTTTCTTAGGCCAGATTAACTTTGTGAGAAGATTTGTCCCCAGTTTCTCCGAAATGGTCAGGCCTTTACAGAATTTGATTAAGAAAGACACCCAATATCACTGGGGACCCCTAGAAAATCAATCTTTTAATGCAATAAAGAAGGCCATAATAGACGCTTCGTCTCTCATGAGCCCCGATTTTTCTCAAGACTTTACACTCTACACTTTTGCTTTTGACCGTTCTTATGCCACCGTCCTAACCCAAAAGAATGTCGAAAACAATGAAGTACCCATTGCCTTTATGAGCTCTACTTTCAAAGGTGTTGAACTTAATTACCCAGTGGTAGATCGGCAAGCCTATGCTGTTTTCAAAACAGTCAAGCACTTCCAGTCCTATCTTTTGAAGTTAAGGATGAAAGTTATTGTCCCTTACCCAGTCGTCAGGAATCTGTTAGTGCAGAAGGAACTAGGTGAAAAGAGGGCTAACTGGGTCACCTCCTTGCAGGAGTATGACTTAGAAATCACCCCAGCTCATATAGTGAGAAGCCAAGGGTTATGCAAGTTAGTTGTTGATTCAGCAGCTGGACAACAAGAAGAAAGCGATACGTCAAACCTAGGACAACAAGATCAAAATCTAATATGTTGCGCACAAAACCTTGTTAGTCCTTGGTATGACGATATAAGATTATGTCTTGAACATGGGTCAGCCCCCCATCACCTGGATCCTGCTAAAAGAAGAGAATTGAGATTAAAGTCTACCTCCTTTCATCTGGTTAATGGTATCCTGTTTCGTCAAAGTTTTGACAGCGTACTGATGCGCTGTCTCGAAAAAGACGAAGCAGAAAAAGTCTTGCTAGAGTTGCATGCAGGAGAAGCTGGTGGTCATTTTGGTGGTGACACCACTGCTCATAAGGTTTTAAGAGTCGTTTATTACTGGCCCACGCTTTTTAGAGACGCCCATGCCTTGTTTCGTAAGTGTATTATTTGTCAGAAAGCATCAGGGCGGTTACAAAAACCAGCCTTTCCTTTGCAGACCATTTCAGTAGACTCTCCTTTTCAGTAGTAGGGCCTTGATATCATAGGTCCAATCAACCCCCCGTCCTTACAACAACACAAGTTTATTGTGACATCCATAGATTACTTTACCCGATGGTCTGAAGTTGCCGCGTTAAGAACTGTCAATACCAGTCAAGTAATTGCCTTTCTAAATTCAAATATTATCACTCGTTTTGGTATCCCTGATTGTTTAGTATTCGATAACGCTTCTTAATTTTCCTCTCTTGAGATGAGCGAGTTCATTTTGGAAAAAGGAATCAAATTGAAGTACTCTGCTAGCTATTACCCCCAGGGCAATGGATTGGCAGAATCAACAAATAAGAACTTGATTAAAATCATCAAGAGAACGGTGGTTGAAAATCACAAAAAATGGCACAATGCACTGTTAAACGCACTGTGGGATGATAGGGTAACGCCAAAAGATGTTGTAGGTAATTCCCCCTTTTTTCTCGTTTATGGAAGAGAAGCAATTGTGCCACCTCACATCCTTTTTCCTTCACTATAGTTGTCGCAGAAAATCCAAGAAGAAGATTGTCCCCCTTTGGAAAACCGAATTAACGCTTTGATGAAGCTAGAAGAAGTAAGAGCCCAAGCCAAACGTAAGTTAGATCAACATCAACTATTGGTTAAAAGTTGGTTCGATTCTAATTCTACTTCTGATAGGAATTTCGAAGTAGGGGACCTCGTCTTGAAATGGGATAAACCACACGAAGGAAAGGGAGAACACACAAAATTTCAAAACTTATGGCTTGGACAGTTTTTAATTGCTGAAAAGTTGGGTCCCAGTTCTTTTCGATTGCAAAATATTGAAGGGTAGCTTGAAACCTATCCGATGAATGGCCAAGCCCTGAAAAGATACTTTGCTTGACAACAACCCTTGTATATTATGTACATATTTTTCTTTGTTTTCTTTTTTGTTTGCTTTTGTTTTTGATTTCCCCTTTGAGTTTATCAGTTTGTGTTTTTTTTGAAATACACATACCTGTACACTGAGATATTTAGACAAAGAAAACAGAAAATTCCTTCGCCGAAATAACTGCTAAGAAAAATGTATAAACATCAATGGTATATTTCTGAAAGTTATATCTATGATTGGCAAAAAGTCTGTTGTTTGAAAGAAGTTGACTGATTTCGATCTCTGAGTAAAGCTTGTCATGATCATCTATTATCTTTTTACGCTGTCCCAATTCCTTAAGGGAATGACTCGGAAGATGTATCCCTGCCTTAGGAAGTTGTTTTTGTAAATGAAACATATCTGGATCTTAATAAAGGTCAGTTCTAAAAACTTCTGATGAGGTCTGAAAAAATGTGTTAAAATATCATGATTTTCAGCGTCACCCCGCTCAACTATATATCTTTGAAGAAAAACAAAACAAAATAAATTATTAATAAGAGCTGTGGGAAGTGCTTGTAAACCCCCCAGGATGCTGAACAGGTCTGTTGGCAGTGGGTAAATGCATGCATGACGCCAAGACAACTTCGTCGGGGTACTGAACAGGCTCGCTAGCAGTGAAGCAATGTCGGGTATATGAAAATTTGCAAATAAGAAACCTCTTAATGTCCTTTATTCTGATCTAGAACTTCTTGGCAGGATGTAGATGTCAGAGTGGGTTAAATGGAAACCTTGTCGAGGCTATGGATGCCTACTAGCAGCAGTGGCTCTGTCAACAGTATTGGAGATTTTATCTTTAATATCGTGACTCGCTGGTCTTAAGACTATTATCAGTTTTCATCTTTTAAAACACTGCTGAATAGTTGGTTAATGGTGATGTTTATACGATTTTTTGGTTGTTGTTTTTGAGTTGGAATTATCTTTGTTGTCCTAATCTGAATTTGTTCTTTTGGCAGAGATAACTTCTTCTACTAGTGTGTCGCCATTGTTGGCAGCCAATTCACATTTTCTACTGTCCTTATAAGTTGCCTACACCAGTGTTTTGAAAACCTTAATTTTTCGTCGCAATTCTCAAATAAACGACACTTTTATTTTTGCACTATTTACACACCTACCTTCGTTCTTGTTTTCATGACTGTAAGCGTGAAAAATTGGTCTTTCGAAGTCGCATTAAAATCTTCAATGAATTGTCGTTATTATTCTTGTCGATATTCCCATTGCGTTTACATTCTACTTATCATTATGCAGTTGGCAAAGACATTTTGATCTGTACTTATTTGACATTCTTTGATTGATTGTGCAACATTGAGTTGTGATGCATTGGCAATTGGATTTACATGTTATTTGATCAATTCACTTGGCATATTGATTATATGAAAAAACATTGGCACATTGGTTAAACTCTTGGTATGAATCGTTCTATACACCGCATTGGCACATTAGTCAAACCCTTGGTATTGGTTTCGATTTGTGTGTTTGGTTTTTAAACTATGGCATAAATTTTGATTGCGCGAATGGTTTATCCACTTGGCATAGTTGTAACACATTTGCGTGTGATTTGAATAGTTGAAAGCATCGGCGGTTGTACCATGGTAATGACTATTTTGCATGGCAGAAAATAGCTCCACCACCTTCGTATGATGTCATTAATGCCTCCTCTTATCCCTGTTTCACCGCTGCTAGCATCGGGTAAGCCTTCGAGCGTTCTGCTCCTGTGTGTGCTGCATTCAAACCCTTGCTCGTTCACATCATTTACCGTTTGCTCTTCTCCATGGTACCGGTGGTGCGAATTGAGCCGAACGGTAGTCAAGCCCTGCTATTGTTCGATAATGCTCAGAAAGACTTAGAGGATAGTGGTTGGCTCATGTTTGTACAGAGGTTTGAGGGTTTTAATCTATTTGTTGCACAGCAGTTCGCCCTGACTTTTAATGGGTGTAGGGCCAAGATAGGTGACATTCAACTTGAAATTAGTGAAGAGTTCATCAGCTCTGCCACAGGATTAGCAGCCACATGCCAGCAATGGTTTAAAAACTCTAAAGTTGAGGAGGTGCCATGGGCGTTATTGTTCCTCTCGCGGAAGGTCACATCCTGTGACAGAGGTATGCCCATTTCCACGCTTAAACCAAGGTGGCATGATCTTTTGATGGTGGTTAAACAATTCGTGACCTGTGAGGGTCGGTATGGACTGGTTTTTCTTTATCACCTTCGACTGTTAATGAATTTCATGGGTTATCCATTGAATATACCATTTTATTTACAGCGTAGTATTTAAAAATGGCTAAGAGGTTTAAACGAGAGAAGGTCGACAGAAGCTTGTTTCACCATGGCCTGATCAGACTCATCATCGTTCATTATTTAAACCTCCACAGTGATAGTTGGCAAGATTTTATCTCTCAAAATGGTTTTGCTGATACAGAGCCTGTCCAAATTGACAAGCCTGTGGTCAATGAAACTAAGGTCGGGCCACCCATGCCTTTCAATGTCCTATTTCCCTCTCCCAGACCCTCGGTCAACCTTGATATCAACCTACCCGACGTCTTAGAAGACAAGGTTGAGGCTATAAAAAAGCCTGTGAGTAAAAAGGTTAAAGGTAACCCTACTGTCGACGACAAAGGTAAAAAGAATGCTCGACTCATATCGAGACTGGCTCGGAATAAACCTAAAACAAGTATTGATAAAAATCCCATAGTCCTCAGTGAACACTCAGACTCTGATGTCAAACGCTTCCTAGCTAGTGAGTACCCTTACTCCCAAGGTCTGTGCTCCGAGCCACCCTATGACTTCATTTCTAATTTACCCCCTTGCCTAAGGAACAATCCTAGTTACCCAGGGATCAAGCTACCTAACGAAATGCTCGGCAAATTAAACAAACCCTCACCTGCATTTTCAAAGCCCGAACAGTCATCATGTGACCAATGTAATGTGTGGTTGGAATGCTACTATACTGACGAACCCTTATTACAGTCGAAAATCAAATCATTGGAAAACCAAGTTGCAGTATTGACAGGTGAAAGGGACAAGCTTCAAGCAAATGATAAGAAGAAGAAAACCATTGGTTCCATCATATTTAGGAATGTCGAATCGGCTACAGCCTTCATCAATTCTAAACTGTTATGACCAAGTTGTCTGCTCATTATCCAAATATGAATTTTGATATCAATTTCGTTTTGTGAATTGTTTGATTTAATATAATGAATTGAGTTTGGTTTTCAAATAGCTCTGTCCATTGTTTGAATTGACTCTGTTATAGCCATATAAAAAATGGTTATGTTGATTCATCCTATACATTGTTTTTGTTTTGCTAAAATTAAATGAAGTTATGATTTGGTTACACGATTTGGTCGTGCCCAGTTTAGCAATTGATTGGTTTTTATTGGGTTTGATTCGTTTGTCTATTGGTTTGAGTTAACGAAATCAATGGTGTTTGCTTTCGCTTGGATTTTGTTTGTATTCAACATGAACAAGAGGTTTTTATGCTAAAATTAGGACACGGTTCTGTTTTGATTTAGCATGATGTTGTTGTTATTGGATATCAACGGCTCTAATTTAGTTTTTGTGATTTGATTGTTGAAACGATTTCATAGGATTGAATTGGCTTGATAAATGTGATGTAGTCTATTAAATTGGAAAAACGATTCTATTTTGTTAACATTTTCGTTTGGATTTGGATTATATCTGACCTGTGAAAAAGATCTCTGCGCCCAAATCATGGAACTGTTTGATTCACAATGACTATGTCAAACTCAAACTGTTCGATTTTCTATTGTTTTGATTGGATTGTTGCATATCTTGAGTTAGCATGATTGTTTGTATGAGTTGGATTCATATCGAAAATAGACTTGGTGTTGCTTTGTTGATTTTAATTTTCAAAACGAGTTTAATAACACAGATCGAATTATGTTATCTCTGTCGAATTCGTATGAGAAAATTCGGTTAATAGTTCGTTTTGAAATGAATTCAAGTAATAATTTCATTGAATGTCAATCGATTTTGTTTGCCCCAATTAGCAATAACAAACGATTGGACAACTCTTACAGATCCTGTTATCAATCGATTGATTCCATTATGATTTTGTTTGTGATAATTTACATACCAGTTTTGATTTGATTCACTAATAACATGGATCATTTGTTATGTTTAATATAGTGCGATCAATTTGAGAAAATGATCTTTTTAATTTGGTTTGGATTCAAAGTGATTTTGTGGATAGCTGAAGCAACTATTTGTGATTTCAATTGATTATGAATCGATTTCATTACTGTCGGTTATCCAATGTGATTCTGTATACCCGAATTGGTGATAACATATGGAACAGAGTACATGCATCTCTGTATTCGTTTGATTGATCTTAGTTTTGTTTGCTCTTAAATTAGTATAACAATTTTGATTTGAATGATTCGATATTTGTTTTATTGTGTGAATTTAATTAATTGAGTTTTGAATTGGTTTAATATGATTCTGTGTTGGATTTAGACCAGCTACAGAATCGCAAGATTCTGTAGTTAGTCTTTAGGATTAGATTTTTATCAATTTTATCAACAAAATATCCTCTTAACTTGTCCATTTTTTACCTCTTTCAGGTACATTCGAATTGCATTGGGCATGCTATGG
>CBVK0100745941.1:0-10839 GCA_900067695.1 Picea abies
GAGGCTTATTATCTTAATTTATCTCTTTTTCAAGGCGTTGAGTACTTATTTTGAGGTTTTTCTATGCTATATTGATATTTGCTTCCTAACATTCATATTTGTCATGTGAGGAGAGGGGAGGAAACATATGAGCTTCCACATTCTTGTGGTTGGCCTTGTTAGTGGAGAAGAAAGTATTCTCAAAGAAAACAAAATATCAAGTACATAAAGGGGATTCCACATTAAGAGCTAATAGATAAACTTAACAATAATTGCATATAAAATTTGTGTTTCATTAGATTCTTATATTTTCTACAATCTTAGTATAATTATCAAAACCATTACTAATCAATATCTTTGCACGTGTAAAGAAGCATGTGGATGAGCATCTATGAAGATCAATAAGGTGGAAGAAATGGTTCTCTTTAGGGTAAATAATACTAGGTATTAATCATTTTTCAAAATATCATTCTAGTTTATATCAGATACAATAAATGCACATCACAAAAACCTTTTTAGCATTTGTTGCAAGTATATATCATTTCAAAAATTTCTATAATTGCATGTTTACCTTTAGTTGTTTGAAAATGCCAATTAATTTATTACATTCATAATTTAAAATTTCATGTTTAATTGATATAATTTTGTTTATACTATCATCTGAATGAGTTTTATTCAATAAAATTAGGTCTCGGTAATTTTGTTAAATTTTTACCCATCTTATGAATGTCAGAACAATAAGACATAACATTTATTATGGGCTAGATAACATATCTTGCATTAGATAGTTTCTATTTACTCTTTATGCTAAGCATTGAAGAGTTAATTCAAGGATGAACATCCTTGGAGTATTTTAGTTCATGCCTAATTAAGGAGAATAATGGACTTGAACACCTAATAACTCAATTTTTTTTCCAAAACACCCACATCCTCTTTGTTTTCAACAACATCTTCCTCCATGTGCCCTAAAACGTTATAAAGAGGTATGGTTTTTCCATGTGGTCTAATAAACTAACAAATCTATTGTAATGGAACATTATAGTAGCCATGATATCAAGAACATAAACTCTCAATACAAACTTATCAATAAACATAATAACATTGATTTGATTTTGAGTCAATCTTAGTAAAAATTGACTATATAACATTTCCAAACAAGAAGTATTTATTATATTTATTGAATTTCAAGTTGTACCATAATTAACATACTCATAGAACAATATTATCAACAAACAAATTCCTATTCAAGATACTTTTTATTATCTCTTAGTTGGATTTGTATTTATTTTTTCAAATGTACTAGATGTGTGCAAAGGATACAAACCCTAGAGTCTTCTTCACAAAAGTATTACAGTATTTGACATTTTTTTTTAATTTTCAATATCATTAAAGAATTTAAGCAAACAAAGATAAGATGTAATAGTGACTAAAAAAATGTTTACTTTGATGAATTTGTCACCTAAGTTATTCCCAAATTTTGTAACATCTTTAGTTGAATATGTGCATTTTGTGACTGACTAACCAATTATTTAAGGTTCCTTCATGTCTATATATTATCCCAACAAAATTTTCGTAATGCGTGATATGGTTCCTTTACAATTCATATCAAATATCATCTAATTGTAAAACCAGTGTGTTGAACATGGTTTTTTTGTGACTTATTAAAATTTGCCCACATTTGTGTCCAACATGGTTTGTTTCAATTTCTTATAAGTGCCCCATGAAGCATCATATATATCATACACACTCTCCAAAGATATTATTTGCTTGATTTTATAGTAACAATTTTTGTGTTATTTTTTAATCAATTCCTATCAATTGGGTCTAGCATGATTATTTGTGAGAATGAGTGTTATATTCTTTACCCAATTTCAATTGTCAAAAGTAAATGTTGAGTTCTTAATGAGTATATTATAAAACCTTAAGCAATATGTTGACAAAACCTTAAGCTTCTGCATAATTCAATTTACCCTAGGTACCATCCTTGGAATGAGGAGAAGTGTCTAGCAAGTTTCTGAGATGTGTATTTCATGTCGAATATATATAAGAGTAGGGTATGTACACCTCTGTAGAATTTAGCAATCAAATCATTTTGCAAAGAAGGTCCCTTGTCCCATAATTAAGGGGGTCTCATACACCGATTTGGTGTATGGCTTGGCCATGACCTTAAAATTAGATTATTATTATTATTATTATTATTATTATTATAAATTCTCAATAACCTTATTGGCTCTAGTATTTTGAAAACAATTTGTCAATTTACAATCCATTTTTAAATTCACAATCAATGTGAATTTAATAATTTATTTTAAAAAAACTACACAACAAATGTCATTTACATTGCATTTCCATCAAAATATTTATGGATCAGTGTTATTTACGTCACTTTGTCAAAACATAAATAATAAAATATCAATGGTCAAAGACATTAGAGTCATTTGTACATAAAAATTTTGACATTATTAATGTCATTTTATAAATGTTTTTTTAAAGATGTAAAATGCAACACTTTAAATGACATGTATTTCATTGTAGTAATAATGAAATTAATATGATTTCAATGATGTCATATTAATGATGTTTTTGGGTGAAACTAATCAATAAATTTAGTCTTTCAATTGGATTTTCCAATAAAATTAAAATTCCCTCTAGCTAATTATGTATGTTGTACATTTCTCTCAAAGAAAATATATATTTTGTGTTTATTTTCTCAAAATAAACTTCAAAGAATCTATATACATATGCATGCAACCAACTTACTAAGGGACTACACCCTACCCAACCTATAGGCATGCCTACTAAGTTAGACTCCTTATAGTTGGGGTATTACTCATCACAAGGAAAAACAAGCAACTAGTGTAAGGACAATATTACATGGGTTCATAGTTTTTCATAACATATTGTTATTGTGGCCAGTTCAAATAACTATAAGATTCATAAATATAAGTTTTTTATGATTTCCAAGCTTAATATAAGTTTTTATGATTTCCAAGCCTAATGTAAAGTACTAAATGACTCTTATATAAGTTTTTATGATTCCCAAGCTTAATAAGTTTTTATGATTCCCAAGCCTAATGTAAAGTACTAAAGGACTCTTATATAAGTTTTTATGATTTCCAAGCCTAATGTAAGGTACTAAATGACTCTAATATAAGTTTTTGTGATTTCCAAACCTAATGTAAGGTATTAAAGAACTCTTAGCATGATTTCTTAAATGTCCAAACTAATATAGATTATTATTGCTTCTTAAATTTTTTGTTTTTATGAGCTTTTATGAGACACTAAAAGGGCTCATGACATGATTTCTTAGTTTTGGGATATGATAATATAGTGAAATTGCATTACATGATCATCAAGGATTATCTTATTCTCGTTGTACATTTATCCAATATTTTCATCTAGCCAATCAAAACTCAATAGAAATTTTAAAGATTTAATTTTTTTATTAATTATATAAATTACTTAATGTAAAAGCTTTTTATTAAATATTATTATATACATTATACATTAAAATAGACAATGAAATCATGGAATAGATCAAACTCATACAATTTTCCCTATCCTTTAGTATGATCTATCCCACCATGTGAGTTGTACATGTGAAGATTACCTCATTTCCTCCTCATTGCTCAAAGTTTACCATTAAATTACAAATAAAACCTTAAATAATCCTAAAGCAACTCAATTACATTGCTTTATATTTATATTTTTAATATTTGTGGAACTTTAAAAATCAATATACTATAAATTGCATGAGTGGTTTTATCAATTGTTTTCAAATTTGAGTTGTTTAGCTTAAATTTCTCAAATACAATTAATCATGGGGACCTCTCACTCGTGTAAAGATCATTCACTTTCATTACATGTACATTGGTTATTTTTATTCAATACTTAAAGCTGGAGACCTTTGATATTTTAGTAGGACTAATAATCTTTTAATGATTAAATCAAAGGAGACATTCATCCTTTTATATGAGAAACACTAACATGGATTTTAGTTATGAGTGCATTTTTAAATGGTAATTACTTACTCTTTTAAACACCTGGATGGTAATTATACATGTTAAAGGACAAACATGACTCAAAGGATAACCATATTATTATGGGATAAACATATTATTAAAGAAAATTATATCATACAACAACATTAAATATTTACAAAATACGAAACAAAAACAAACTTAGAGAAGAAGATTTTATAGTCAAAGAAGTTATTCTAAAGTGCTATAAGATAAGTATATTTGGTTGTCATTTCATACATATGCACCCACACAACATGTCCAACAAAGTAGGAGGGGAACGCTTAGCACACATATGCACCCACACAACATGTCCAACAAAGTAAGAGGGGAACATTTAGCAAGGAAATATACTAGACTAGCAAAGAAATCAGTGTGACCTTGTAATTTCATGGAAACCAAATCATTATAGGTTGCCACCATCAATGGATAAAATTAGCAAGTTAACAGCATATCCCTTGAAAACAATGATATTGATTTGGTAGCTATTAGGATCCAACAATATAGACTCTGTAGTAATATTGTTGATATTTAGAAAGACAAGGAGATGAATCTATCATGCCTAGAAAGGACAAGTATGATATAATTGTCGAGTCTACAAACATTGACCACTCTACAAGCACAAGAAACATGCCCCACTGGGTTGCATTACAAAGAATAGACTTATTTTGACGTGCCAATTCTAACCAAGTCTAAGAAGTAAGAGGTAGATCCTCTGCCAAAGTGACTTTGGACTTGTAGAAAGACTCGTCCCTTTTGAAACTTAGTCTGATTTGGCACTCGCCATTGAATCAACATATATGTATGAGTGTATTTTTGTATGCATCATTTACATATATGTATGTGTGTGTGCGCACACACACACGCATACATATATGTAAATGATGCATACAAAAATACACTCATATATATTGCTAACTTGCAATATAAGAGGGTTGGCGAATACACATTTAAAAAATAAATAAATAAAAATAAAAACTCTAGAACATCTTGTAAAGAGATGGAAGCTAGATGTATTATTGATTCAAGAAACTGTTATTTATGGGGAGAAAGCAATGGGTGTTTTATCTACTTTTCTAAAAGGTTGGCCTTTTGTGCCAATGGCGATATAGGTAACTCTAGCGCTTAGGTGTCAACATAGAAAATGTATTTTTCTTTAAAAATTTGAAGCTTATTCCCTCTATGATCTTCAATTGATGTCAAAGGAATTTGGGATGGTCTTTTCAGTGTGTAATATATATGACCTTACTCTAACATGCAATGTTTAGGGGAGAACTTTGACCTTCAAAATATAAGAAAGAAATTTGTGATAATGGAAGAAGATTCAAATTTCCCGTGAGCCAAGGGGAAACTTGGGGTGAGACCTCATGATTAAATCATTTGGCAAATTTTCTTGTCTACAAGATACAAGCCAATCTTTGACCGAATTGCCTTGAGCCCGACTTGGAGGAATTTTTCATTTTAGAAAGGAAAGGGTTTCAAAAAGATTGGACCATTGTTTGGTGTATAAGGCTTTGTTGGAAAGAGCATATATGCTTAAGTATTGGATCCGTTCTGGGGTCCTTTAGAGCATGTCTTAATCTACTTCCAAATTCAAGGAAAAGATGATCAAAATCCTGTAATCCCCTTTAAGTTCAATTATTATTGGTTATAAAGATGAAGAATTCATTTCACTAGTTAAAAATGGGTGGAGGAAAATTAATTATGGGGAAGAAGGATGAATTATCTTCAAATGTTAAGAAAGGCCACAATCGAGTAATCCAAAGCAAAATATAATAACAGAGAAAGCCAAAGGAAAATTACAAATTTATTTATGGGAAACATTGATGGTATTTTTTTAAATGCAAAGAAAGAAGCTTTAAAAGCCTGGGAGGACCAAAAATAAAACTTGTTAGAATATAAGGAAGCTAAGTGGATATTGAAAAGTAGAGCCCTATGGTTGGGACAAAGAGATGAAAATACGAAGTTATTCAAAACTTTGCAAAATGAAGGAAGCACAATAATACAATATGGGAAATGCTAAAGGCAAGTGGCAAGAAGGCTTTGACTTTCAAAGAAATTGCCGAGTTTAGAGTTAACCATTTCTCCTAGTTACACTTAGTGCCAAACAAGGAAAACATAGCATAAATCATTTGTACTTCGGAGTTCTTTCCAAGATTAGTAAATCAGGAGAATGATGCTTTATGTGCAAAAGTATCAAACGAGGAATTAAAAAATGCAATATTATCCTTTCAAAAAGACAAAAGCCCAAGAACATATGGTTGTCCAATGGGCTTTTTTTAAGTGCTGCTATATGAGTAGTTGGAGGAAAATGTATTAGCAATTGTGGAGGAATCTAGAGTCTTGGGTAATGTGTCAGGTACCTTCATCGCAATTTTTATAGCACTTATTCCTAAAAAGGAAAGATCCTTTGACGCTTTTCATCTCATTCCTTATGTGACTATATCTATAAGGTTGTCGCAAAGGTAATAGCTCGAAGACTGAAGCCAATCCTCTCTAATGCAATTTTTATGGAGCACTTTGGGTATCTAGAAAATAGGCAAAATCAGGATGCGGTGGTAGTAGCCCAAAATGGTTTACATTCAATATGGACTAAAAGATTTCTTCGATGGTTATAAAGCTTGATTTGTCCAAGGCTTATGACATGGTTAGTTGGTTATTCTGTAGATTAATTTTAATTCATATTATGTTTGGACTTTGTTTTATCAACTGGGTTGAAAGATGCTGTGAGTTCCTGCTATTTTTCTGTCCTAGTTAACGGGTCTATAACAAAGTTTTTCAAACCCACTAGAACCCTTATTCAAGGGTGTCCATTATGCCCTCTTATGGTCATTTTAGCAGCTAAAGTACTAAGTAGGATCATTAAACCCCACAAGAGAAATGGGAAATAGAAAGGAGAAATATTAGGTAGAAATATTTTCACACATGTTTTTTGTAGATGATGTCCTCTTACTTGGGGCTAGTTCTATTAGGGCGCTTCTTTATGTTAAATAAATACTTTCCCTCTATTGCAAAGTTATAGGCATGGAAGTAATTGTGCAAAAATATTCTATTTATTTTAATGGCTTCTCTGATAAACAGATAATGGTTGTGGTCTGGATTTTGCCTTTTCAAGTATTATAATTTAGCCAAGGCGTCAAATACTTCGGATTCACACTCAAAGCCAATCAATATGGCTCTAGGGATTGGGCTTCACAATATAAAAAGGTAGAGAAGAGTCTCTGAATGGTGTTCATGTTGGTTATCTATGGGGAGTCAGTGAACTCTCATAAAGTTAGTATTGGGATCCACCCATATTTATTGGCACTCCTTAACATACATTCCAGTTGGTATAATAGAGAAAAGAAGAAAATGTTTCAGTTTTATGTGGAAGAGAAGCAAGGAAACGAAGATGCCCCCAATAAAATGGACAAGAATAGCAAAGCAAAAAGTCCTTGGATGCTAGGGCTTAAAGAGCATTCACAACTTTAGAAGAGCCTTGGTGGCAATGAACTTATGGCAATTGATCAAGGTTCACAATCTATGGCCGAGGGTTATCCCAATCAAATACATGAATCCTTTGTTCATAGGGAATGGATAAGGTAGAGGAATAATTCCCATTCAAATACTGCAATTATGTGGAAAGCATTAGTATTGGTTGTCCCTCTTTCAGGGAAATTATGTGGAAAGCATTAGTATTGGTTGTCCCTCTTTCAGGGAACAGAATCGCTTGCAAGGTAAGCAATGGTTAAAGCGTAAGGCTAATAGTTGACCCCTGGATAGGGTATGAAAACAAACACATTATTTCCAAAGATATCAGAGAAAATCTAAGCCAACAAAGAATCACTCATATAATAGATGCTGCAAAACAAGTAGAGGCACTTCATGGCAGCATCACTAGAAAGCAGTCAGGGATTTAGCACTAGGAGAGGAGGCAAAGCAATGGAACACGTTGATAGGAGTGTTGGTGAAAATATTGAACGAAGAAGATGATTCATTGGATTGGCAATGGAACCTATCAGGTGAATTCTTTGCCAATATGGGTTACAAAGCCATGTTTCTCGTTGAGGATACAAATGAATGTTGGTGGTAGAAGCCACTATGGAAGTTGAAAGGTCCATTAAAATAAAAGATTTTTCTCTAGTAAACAAGTAATAGGGTTTTAACTTGGGATAATTTTCAAAATAGAACTTTGCATGGTCTAGGATTTTGTTATCTATGTGGGATGGATGAGGATAACATACAACATATTATGTTGCATTGTGCACTGCAAAAGAAGTATAATTGGAGCTATACAATTTATCAGTAGTGGCAAACTGTATTGGAAATGTACTCGATGAATACATAAAGAACTAGATGAGTGATCCTGCTTTGGCATAGCTTAAACTTTGCCCATGTGTTGTTGCATGGGCAATATGGATGACATAAAACAGACTCGTCTGAAGGTAAATCCTTTTCTCCTCTGGAAGTCTTCCATGGCATTAAATATATGTATCAAGACCTAAAACAACCTTTCATTAAGAGGAATCACAGAAGTTCCAACCCTCTTATGCTAAATAAGTCGGGGTTCTTTTAATAGTGCCAAAGAAGGTAATCCAAGTCCATGCAGCATTGGAGATGTCTTATGCTTACCAAATGGATCAATGTTCTCTTTCAAGTTATCACTAGGGCATGGAACCATTAATTGCATTGAAATGCATGCAATCCTAAACCCACTGAAAATGGCTATGGAAAAGAATTTGAGCAAACAAGACATGGGTGACTCTGAGTTGGTCGTTGAATGGGTTCAAGGGACTATCAGACCCCAAAACCTCTCAAACCCTTACTAGAACAAATCCTAAATGTTGTTGAGTTCTTTGGGGTAACAAGTTTCGAATTTGTCTATTGACAATACAATTATAACATTAATGCTTTATCGAAAGCAGCGGTCTGGAGGCAGATAGGTACAAAGGGGAAGAGATTGAAGCAAAGGTATACCCCCTACAAATCCTTGAACATGATAGCCTATAGGCCGATATGCTTTTCAATTTCATGCTCTCTTCATATTTTTTTTCAATTAACTTTGAAAGCAAATTCCTTTTTTTCAGATATGCTTGATGCATGATGTTTCAAAGGATGATAGCACCTCTCTATTTTTGACAAGTGACGTATCCTATTTTTCAGATATGCTTGATGCATGATGTTTCAAAGGATGATAGCACCTCTTTATTTTTGACAAGGCATTAATCCATGTTTTCATCATCCAAGCTTTAGTAGAGATTAGTTAGCCCCAATAGGCATATCTTGTGGATTGTTCAATGGACAACTGTTTTTGGTTATTTAGTGTTTTGGCACATGCTAAATGTAACCTTTTTTTCCGTCCCAATAATACAAAGTCGCAATTTTTTCCCTTCACAAAAAGATACTCATATACATGGATACAAATACATTCCGTGGATGTTGATCTCCCCAATGAACCAATCACTCGTTGGCTCATACATACATACATACACATATATTCCATATATATACATACAATACTCACACACATATATATACACATACAAAGCCCCAAGGGTTAGCTCGGTTGGTTCAACCATTCCCACTAAGGCATGTCTGTCCAAGGAGGTCATGGGATCCATTCCCACCAATTCTTGTGAGATTCTGAAGTGCAAGATACATTCCCACCAATCCCTATGGGGTTACTAGGTCATAGGATCCATTCTCACTGATTGTTATGGGGTTACCAACCAATATTGCCACTAGCAGTGGAAATTGCTCTCCATCTTAAAAACACAAAGAAAAGAAGGAAAATGTACAAGGCACTAGCAAGGTCCAATTTCATCATCTTGAAAAATTCAGTGAGACAGTCGAGAGAATTTATTTCTTCGGGAAAAAAACATACAACTACACATGCATATATACATATATAACTAATCAAAATAAGATTGTATTGTCTTCATCATTGCATACCAAACCAAATCCACATATTAACTCACCAACTAATAATCACATGTAAACACTAAAACATTGTAACATATCATTATATTCAACACTTTATACATCTCTCATGTCCTTGTAATTTACTGCCACTGTGGATTATGGCGGCTGTAACTGCTACAGATTGCGCTTTACAACCAACCAACAGTGCTTTTCCATTAGGGTTTTCCATGAAGTATATGCTATGACTTGACAAGAAGCCTAGCTGTGCAGCACAGTAAGCCCGTGACAAGAAGCCTAGCTGTGCAGCACAGTAAGCCCGTCCTCTTGCCTTCCCTGTAGGGATTGCTAAGATGCATGGATGTGATATCCCTTCAAACAGAAGTGACAGGGATCTTTTCCCTTATAAAACTTGGCATAGTGTACATCCTGCCCAGCATTGTGTTTTCTCAAACCAGAAACTTGTTTGAGTTTCTGACCTGGAGGTGGTCTTTAGGTTCTGCTGAAAGCCAGCCAACACTGGACAGGAATTGAGTTCTATTGGATGCAGTCCCCTTTCCCCAATAAACGATGCTGCAAAATTCAACCTTCAGTAGAACTTAAGCCATCCACCATAGTGATATATTGTCTGGTAAGACAATAATTACTCAGCAGACACTTTTAAGCAATTTGATTTTCCTAAGTGGTCGGTGAAAGATCACCCAGAACAACTTTATGCTTGGTTTGGAGATCTATTTGATTCTTTCAGTTAATTGTGTTCTAGCCATGCATCCTGGATTAGTCACGGGATTGATGAAAATTGAATACTTTTACTTAGCTTCTCTGATTGGCACTGCTTTGCTGATCAAGCTTGCACCTACGTGATCACTTTGATGTACATGTGAGACCCTTGGTTCAGATTATAATTTACAGTCAGGAGAAGGCATTATAAGTTCAGAATGTA
>CBVK0100745942.1:0-10839 GCA_900067695.1 Picea abies
TAAAATCTGGAAACAATGCAAATCTTTAGATGCTCTGCTACCTGTCAGAACACTGCCTGAAAAATGCTCATCGAACTGCTACAAATCTGGGATGTAGTTTGACTCTTTGACTGCTAATTATGTCTTTGAAATTTGGTGATGATTTATAGTTGCTGCGTTTTTCTTTAGAATCTGGAATGCTCTGTTCCGCAAACTTCCCTTGTTGTGACCAAGGCATTATCTTGAGGTTGAACATCAAACTATCAATTTTAAATCGCTGCCAACATCTGGATTGTTCTATGCGACAACAATGCATTTCGCCCAGTGTTGACCTTCAAATTTTCATACAAGTGCATAGGAAAGTTTTCAATATTCACATTTGGCTCCAGGTCAATAAATTTACCAGACTGCACCATCTCAGCCTCATCCCAAAGGCTGACTCTTCTTTATTTCTTGCAAGATGCTTAGAGCAATGCTTCAAGCTTTGAAAAATTATAGATCCTTTGATGCCTTCGATCACAGGGAAAAAACTCCTTGAAATTCAATACTACAACATAAGTCTCGGCATTATATCCTTACAAGAAATATTTGAATCTTATATATAACCCGAGGACAAGAGTCCCAATGTTTCGTAAAGATTCATAATGAAAAGATGCAATACCAACACCAGGTTTCTAGTAAAATGCTCTTGCAAAGAGACATTGCGTTGCAAGAATTCCTTGCCTTTGGCAGCGCACTTGTTTTTTAGCATGTCTTGAGAGAACATGACACTAGATTTAAAATTTTACCATGTAGATCTGGGTACCAACACACCTACTATTAGATCTGGGTACTAACACCTACTACTGTAGAGTACTAACACCTAACCCCTACTATTGTAGAAAAACATTATGGACTTAAAAATAATTTTAGGGTTGATTATTTTCTAATATTTTAAAGGGCGTTTTTATGAAATGTTTCTCATATGGACGAAAGTTAAATGCAAGAAAGAGTTGCTCAATGGATAAATATACATATAATTTTTTGTTTTGGGTCCGTGTAATGTTGTTATTTTTCGTTTTATAATGTAAAATGGGTTTTAAGGAACTTTATTCAAGTTACCTGAAGTTTAATTTATGTAATTGTTAATAATCTATGTTTTTTTTATGTTACATTCTTATAAGGCTTGTTAGCTACCAGAGTTATTTACTAGATATGGTTTATGCACAATAATTAATTTTACTCTTGATTATTTGATGTAGAAATATGTTAGGACTTAGGAGAATCAATTTTGTTATGGATGCAACACTAAAACCTTAGTTGTAGAAGAAAAGAAATTGAAGGTTATTATTAAAGGTTAGTTATTATATAGTATTTATATTTTTTTCTATATAAAAAGATGGATTTCTTCTCAATTTAGAGATTTAATGCATAACATGTGTAGGCCATTTGGGCACACTATCATGATTGTATATTTTTTCTTTTTATAATGTAATCATGTTCAATGAAGACCGTAATCCATTGCCACATAAAGAACATAATTCACTTCTGAATGATTGTTGAAGAGGATGCTATATGAGAAAAGAAACTAAAAATGAAGCAACAATTATCTATACAATGACAAAAGTCATGACAATTATCTAGAATTTCTAAAAATGATTGTTGGAATGATGATGATGCATCTAATGGTAATCATGCTTAGGTTCCAAACTTTGATAAAGTTTCTCTTATTAAAGGATAAAATGGTTTAGAAAAGATCATTATCTACAAAGTTATTGATGACTCCCATATGGGAAACCTAGAGTTGACTTGCTTGTATCCTTGTGGTAGTGATTCAATTATTTACACTATCGATACCAATTATATGTGGACAAATAGTATGGATGATGTTTTTCTTCTTCAAATGGTGTATGCAGATGAAACTAGCAAGCTTATGCTACAACATTCTTCATTATCTAAAATAAAATTCTAGTTATGTACAAGTGAGTCAAATGAATATCATAAAAAACATTCCACTACGGTCATCAATCGAGGATTTTACATGGGGTCATGTTCATATGTGACTCCCTTATTGACAGACGGTCTTCTTTTATCGAGATTGGAAAGATGGATGTTTACTGCTCATGTTGTATTTTTAATGGATTTAATGACTCCATCTAGACCTTAGCCAAAGTCCTTTTGCATGGCTTAAAAAATTCTAAGTTTGAATCCTTGTTGGAATCCTACTTATCATTTCCTTGGAGAAATTCATGGAAGTCTTCAAAAATGGTGACGTGAGTATATGTAGATCTTTAGGCTACACAAAGGCATGGAAAAAAGGATGATATATGTGATTTGGTCAAAGTATTAGGATGGAGTGTTACCTTTGTACTTTGCAGTCTACACTCTGTAAAACAAGTAAATCCAAGTGCATGTAGAGAAAAGTAGGGAATCAAAGTGGATTCTAACTTCACACTCCACATGAAGGGAAAATAGAAAAAAGGCTAAAGCCATACAAAGCATGAGACGTGCTTACCTCCATGGCCATTTCACATTTAGAAAAATAATCCTATACAGATCCCATGACCATGTGACTATTCAAACTGAATCTAAGGTCATCCCATGTAAAGTTAAATAAAGGCTTACAAGGTTGTTATGTGGAGGGAAAATATAGGGATGTCTAGGAGGAATCCATAATTGTTTTTTAGTCTCTTTTCCTTCTAGGAGAAATAAAATCGTTTGAGGAGGTAATGAAGATGCTATTGGTGAAAAAAATAGGAGGAAGGTTGATGAGGAAATGAGAATTGGATAGCTTGGGAAGTCAAGAGTACAACAACAAAAAGGCTAAGGACTTAGAAGAATACATGTTCACAGACCGAAAGGATGGAGGGGAGTTTAATTGTTTCCACAGAGGAGGAATACTATCTTTGAGCCAAACAACAATCTACAAGACATAGCTTAGTAGTAAGATTACGCAAAATATTTGTTAAAAATTATAAAACTCCATTTTGTTATAATGAGTATAATAATAACCAAACAAAAGTCATTTCAAGCAAAGTTTCCCAAAATGAATTTCCAAAATTATATATATATATATATATATATATATATATATATATAATTTTTTAATTTAAATTATGACCAACAAACATATTAACAACTAATAATAAATAATTTTATTTTTTCAATACTAATTAAATTTTATAAAGATAAATCAATTTAATCACAAATTAAATTATTAAAAAAAAAAAAAAAACATATAATTACAATACTCATATCTTATAAGAATTATGTACAATCTCCTCCATAACTTCCATACGGCACAACAAACCCATCCATATTTCCTAATGTTACATTATTTATATCTTATAAATAATTATGTACCATCTCCTCAATAACTTCTACACCACATAAAAGGCAAAACAAAGCCATCAATATTTCCTAATGTTACATTGGGAGGCCTCTTTACAACCCCTCCTTTATTATGTATATTCATAACCATTATTTTTTAATTTAAATTATGATTGATAAATAATATGCATATATATTTTATATGCATTAAAATAACAACTAATAATAAACAATTTTATTTTTTTAATATTAATTAAAGTTTATAAAAATAAATCAATTTTATCACAAATTAAATTATTAAAGATAAAACAAAATAAAAAATCATATAATTACAATACTTATATTTTATATGTATTAAAATAACAACTAATAATAAACATTTTTTTTAATATTAATTAAAGTTTATAAAAATAAATCAATTTGATCACAACTTAAATTATTAAAGATAAAACGTTCTCGAGGTGTAGGATAGTCAGTAACAGAGTGTGTTGTTAAGCCACTCCGTGTTGTTAAAGTCATCGGTTCGAAACCTACGGGGACAAAAAATTCCAACCATGTTAAGGGTTGGTGTGGCTCAAGCCGTGTGCGATCCCCGAGTGATTTTGACGACTTAGATACCCCTGAGTCACGATTTCTCAAGTCAAGTTAATCGCATAGCCAACAGATCCCGCACAAATTAACAAACAAACAAAAAATTATTAAAGATAAAACAAAATAAAAAATCATATAACTACAATACTATTATCTTATCAAGAATTATGTACAATCTCCTCCATAATAAAAGGCACAACAAACCCATCAATATTTCATCATGTTACATTATTTATATCTTATAAAGAATTATGTACCATCTCCTCAATAACTTCTACACCACATAAAAGCCACATAAAAGACACAACAAAACAATCAATATTTCTTAATATATATATATATATATATATATATATATATATATATATATATATATAATAAAAAATTGATAATGTTTTTTTTCATCTAAACAAATTATTTAAAAAATATCAATTTATTTTTTATGATTATATCAAACTATATTATTTATATAAAGTAAACTTGTATTTTTTCTTTTAGGGCTTTGATCACAAAAATACTATTTTGGTAGGACTGAACTCCCCCTACTGCTACCTCTTCACCGTTTGGGCTCCAAGTCTAAAATCAATAATGTCTTTACAAAAATTAACTAACTACTAGATATTATAATATGTTAAATGTTTTGTTTTACAAATTATCTCAAAACTAACCAAAATTTCCAAAACATACTAAAATTCAGAAAATTTTAAAATATTAGTCTATGAAGGATCCCTGAATTTTTAGTTAAACTTAGGTGGTCTATTCTTAGATTTTGGTGAGCTTTGAATTTTTAGTTAAACTTAGGTGGTCTATTCTTAGATTTTGGTGAGCTTCTTGATGATTGTTTGTCATTGTTTCTTTTACATTGCCTTCTTGTTTAGCTTGACAGAGCATAGGTAACACGATCCCTAATGATTCAATAATTAATAAAGAATATGTTTCATGAGCTTAGATGTGGGTCTTCATTCTATTGTCCTTCTCTCTTAGGCCATGGGCTTGATCCCCTATCTAAATTGCATGCCCACTCACCCCATCCCCAAAGTGTCACCAAAACACAATCCACCATAGCCAAATCACAAAAAATTATTCCACAGCCAAACCTCAATCATCAAACCATCCCACACTAAACTAGCAAGCCCACACACCACCTTGAATATTAACTCCATCATCCATGATATAACATACAAGAAGGAGGAAATGAAGTAAGTTATGTGCTTTACTTCTTACAAATGTGTTCACATTTGAAGCTTTGTCATACTAAGTTAATTCTTTCTAAATTCATTAGAGAGGTGCTAAGAGCCTCATTTACACTTAACTTACCTTATCCCATCTCTATTATGGAATTTGCTAATTTGTTTGCTGAAAAATTATTTTCCCTCAACAATTATGCAACAAGATAGACTCGAAATAATGCACAACATTCCGAATTACATAAATCAACCTTTGCAAATAGGTATGTAGGTTACGTAGAATGATAGAATCTCAAGTATTGTGATGTGCTTAACACCACTCATGCTTATTAGATATAAGCCTTAATAGATTATGAAATCTTCCACTTCAGTATGAAAGTCACTCCATCGAAAAAAAGGTCACTTTCTTAATTTCCTCCTCGATCAAAAAGAACCCTGCACCTGCCATCCTCATATGAGGTACTCTCATAACGGGTGATTCTTAGAGTGTGTATCTGTCATCGCATCAGCATAATCGAGGCAGTCTCATTACGGGAAACCAGAATACGAAGGAGATAATACACTAAAGAACACGTAATGTATCATTGCCAATTCGATGCACCACAAGATGCAGTTTTAGTCTGTCATCATCTTCTAGAGAGTACAATTTCAATCTAGAGTATACCGAAATTTATATTGATACGTCACCTACATAAATTTATAGTCATCTCACAAAATCTACACGACATAATCATTAAATTCAAAACTAGAATACAACCCAGTTTCAAGTGGAACGACGGTCAGTATTGTACTAACGACTTTATTATTATTCCCAGCTCCAGCGCATTCCTCGCTACCTTCTGCGCCATGATGGAAATGAACAAAGTGCCAAACTTGACCTTCTTCTAAGTTTTCTACTTACGAAAACTCTGAATCCCAGGGATATCCACGCATCCTCTTCGTGCTATATTTCATTACGAATCATAGATAATAAAATCCATATTTGCGCCCGTGTCAATACGTAGGACATGACGTGAACAACTGCAGTGACTTTTTGCCCGTGTCAATACGTAGGACATGACGTGAACAACTGCAGTGACTTTTTACAAGGCTAGTGTTGTTTTCCAAGATTTTTTTGTTTGATTTTGGTTGAAATGTGGTGAAGAATGGTTGGATTGGTAGATTTGAGAAGTTAAATTTGTATAATCGGATTGCAGTGCGAGTTTTTCAATAGGCTGAATCTATTTATGTATTTAAAAATACAATTTAAACAACAAAAAATAGAGATTTTGTCCAAATTTATTTGATCACATTCCAAAAAATAAATAAAACGTTTAACCAACACCCTTTTTATCCATCTATCTTCCCGAACTCCAATATATTTACCTTTTTCTTTAACCTACAATGATAATTCTTTCTTCAATTTCATTAATGAATGCTCTGCTCTGTATTATCTTGCTATAATCCACGAATCTTGTGAAACAACCCGTAACTTGTTAATGTAAAACACATATATTGTTTACTCGGACTACCCTTTGTTCTCAACAAAACGTGGAATTACGCTATAGAATGTGCAAATAAAATGTGGAACTACGTTTTATAATAGAAAGAGGTAAGACCTTGAAAACGAACAAACGAACCAGAGCAGAGTTCGCCCTTTTTATGGTAGTATCACAATGGTATTTAGAATGTAACAGGTATGTATTTCGTTAATTGTGTTGTGTCCCAAATAGAAAACCATAAACATCTTATGCAACGACTCACTCAACGAACATTGCAAAATCTGCAAAGAAATACGATAGAAGAAGCGAGCCTCTAAATTAGGTCCTAGCTCCACAAAATAATCAATCAATTTGTCAACAGATTTGATATGCAGGACAGTATTTCAACATTGAGGGCACACTTAAAAAGATTTATTGAGAAATTTTGAAGTGATGTGTTTATCAATTTTAAAAGAACCAATAGAATTTAAGATTATGATATTGATGATAGCATAAATAATTTTGGAGCTAAATAAAACTATGTTTTGAATCAGATTTTTGACTTATCTCTTTATGTGTATTCAAATTTCAAGTGTAGATATTACTAGTACTCATTCAAGATCATTTTGATAGATTCACACTAACATAAATTGAAAATACATGAAAAAAACTTGTTTCTTTCATGCTTTTTAGATTAAGGAGTTGCACGTTAATGAATAGTTAGTGGTAATGCAAACATGGAAAAACATCAATCTCATTGTTGAAATAATGCTTACAATAGAATTGATTTGGATTTGGTTTGAATCTGTTGGAGATTTGTTGAAAGTTGTTGAGAGATTCTCTCACAACTATCTCTATATTTGGAGATAATTAAATCTGATTCCAACTATATATACATCTACTATTTTGTGTAATATTAATAATAAAAATATTAGTTTGTGTATATAATCATGTACTATGACTGCTCTCTCGAATTTTATCATAGTATCATAGTGTGCTCAGCCCTGACTCTCTCAAGAGAGGGGCTCTGATCATGTAATTTTAGTAGTGTTAATAGATAGAGTAGCATAGGGCATGAGAGTGGTGTTTTATTTTTGGTGTGTTTTGTGAGAGAACCAATTCTGTGTGCTGTGAACAAGAGGACCGTAAGAACCGTCGAGGAGTTGTGCTGCTTAGAGAAATTCCTACCTGAGCAGACGTCGGTTGATCTGTTATTGTCACGAGAGGGAAGTCGTCATTGCCAAAATCGTTGTCTGCATGGAGGAGGCCCCACGAATTTGTTGAGCATAATTGTGATAAGATCCATTGCTGTCGAGGAAGGTAAAAGGTAAACTCGACGTCACTGTGCAAAAGAGGAAACGTGATTTGGATTTCTGGATATCCTCACTATCTGGTTGTCAATCAATTCAACGTTGTCTGAATAAGGTACCACCATCATTTATGTGCTATATTTTCCATTGAAAGCCAATGTAGAGGAGCTTAAGTGCAAGCAAAGCAGTTGAGGGATTGTCTGCAGATCTGTTGACTGCCTGATGTCTAATTTTGAGGATACATTGGAGTTGTGCAGCCGGGTACCAGAGATAAACTATCACAAGTTCAAAAAAAGGATCAAATGGAAGATCATGGAGGATATGTTTGATTCATGATCATTCTATGGGATGCACCGCAGATTTAGTGTGTGCTGGCATGGGATAATATATATGCAGATTTATTGTGTAGTGAAAAAAAACAGCAGTAAGTAATTAGTAGCATATGTTTTTGACTATATGTTATATTTATTTTATATTTATTTTTCTTGTAAAATTCACATATGAAAAACCAATTACACAACATAGTATCATAATTTAAAATTAATGGTTCATGAGGTTCTTTGGTGACAACATAGTATCATAATTTAAAATTAATGGTTCATGAGGTTCTTTGGTGACAAGAGAACACATCATTTATTTTAGTATGTTAAAAGTTGGAGGCCTTTGTTATACCTAGGAGTTTCAGTTGTACCTATGTGCTTCAATTACAATAGTTAAAGGTTGTCCATGTATATATTATTGTATGTGTGTTTAAAGAAGGTCAATTGTATGATTGACTGTTGAAAATATCCAGTAATTAGATCAGTATCCTATATAACTATGCAAGTTTGCTCTTCGGGGGAATCCCACAGATGGTAGTGTATCCATAGGATAATTTAGTATTGAGATTGTCCTTCAGGAAGTCGAGAAGCATCAATTCTACAAATTCGTCAATAATAGTCAAAAGCATTGTTATCTTAAATGAGTTGAAAGGGAAGCTCAAAGTTGTGGAGATGAAAGAGAGAAAGATTTCAGAGTGGATAGGAGTGTTGATGAAGACCATATCAAGTCAAATATCTATGTTGAAATTTGAGTAATGTAATTATGATATAATATTTGTAATGTAAACATTATGGGAGTTTGTCGGAATAATGCTTACAATAGAATTGATTTGGATTTGGTTTGAATCTCTTGGAGATTTGTTGGAGGTTGTTGAGAGTTTCTCTCACAATTATCTTTATGTTTGGAGATAGTTGGATCTGATTCCAACTATATATAAGTGTAATATTGATAATAAGAATATAATTTTGTGTGTATAATCATGTGCTAGGGATGCTCTCTAGAATTTTATCTCTCTTAACTTGAAGGAATAATTACTTTCACAATGAATTATGTTATTTTTCATGTAAAATGCATATGTTCATGTTAGTGCATGTGTTGAGTACCTAATGATGGAATTCCCTTAAGAAAATGTGTAGCATTGTACATAACACATTGTTCTTGTGAGTGACTATTTTTTCAAAATTTATAACTTTAATTTTATCTTTTTTTAAAATTATGAAATTATTTATATATCCTTGAAATTACAAGGCCTTAGTGTAGGGTATGATGGTCTTATCATAATGAAACAATTTTAGTTATTTTTATATTATAGATCTCCTTATGAGTGTATAAGCTATTCTAAAAATCTTTAAGGTGATAAAAAGTTATAGCAAGAATAAAAGACATGCATTTTAAAATTTTGATATATGTCAAAACAAAAATATATGAGAAATAGTAAACAATATTATTGTTTTTAAGGATATATATATTTGGAATATTTGGAATGTGTGTAGTTTCATTAGAGATATTGAGAACCATTTAGAAAAATAGAGGTTTTGATGTATTTAGAACCCAAACCATCTTGTTTGTCTTTCCAAACTTAAATATGAAGAAATCAAATTAGCAAACAATTATTTTAAATTTGTCAATTTGGCCAAAAATATTTAAATTGCATGCATGCTTTTGTGACTAAATTATCTTTCCTAATGTATATCTTTCATGTCCAAGTGGGGATATCGTTAACATTAGGACGATATGAGGATTAAGTATGTGTGCCAAATTCTTTGACATCGTAAGGGAAGGAAACTTGGGCCTTAGGGTGTAGAGGTTGCTTCTAAGTATCAAGGTCTGAGACCAATGCCTCGAGCCACCACACTTGACCCCCCAATGATATCCTTTGCCTATGAATGGGGATATTGATGAAATTAAGAAGATTTCAACACTAGGTATTAGTATTAGGGCCTTGGGCATGGTTTATGAAGGAATCCCAAGTCTTAGATTGTAAAGGAAGCTTATAAACATATAGGTGAAGAACAACAACCCAAAATACCACATATGACATCTTAGGGCATCCTTGTCTTCCAAGTAAGGATACATGCATTGTTAAAATATTTTGAGAACTAGTTATGAGTCTTGAGTTCCTTCACATCTTCATGGGAGAAAACATGATGATTGAAACCTAAAGTTTTTTTTTTGAAACACATGGCTATGAGAAACACCTTGAGCCATTACACAAGCCCTCTTAAAGTTATTTCTTCCTTTGAATAGTGATATGGGTGACATTAGGGAGTTTTTGATACTAGGTACATGATTCTTTGGGCCCAAGACATATTTAAAGGAGGAAACCTAGGCCTTACACCATAAATGAATGCTCTAAGCATCAATGTTCAAGACTGACACCATGATCCACTAAACATGACCTTGTAAACATATCCTTACCCTCTAAGTGGAGATATTGATGAGTAAGTTTTTAGAACTAGGTATGGGTATGAGGGTCCTAAATATGGTTATCGAGGAAATACGAGGTATTAGGCCATAAATGAAGATTATAGGAATTAAATCTCATGAAAATCAAATGACATATGCAGGGGATATTTGGCCTCCAACTGTAGCTATGTTCACCATTAAAATTTTTCAATACAAGTTATGGGTCGAGGGTTCCTCAAAATGGTGGGAGGAAGAAACATGTGATTTAGGAATTTA
>CBVK0100745943.1:0-10838 GCA_900067695.1 Picea abies
CCGATCTCACCTTCTTCTAGCCTATAAAAGAAGGGTTAGGGGTCCCATTTGGAAGAGGAGAAAAGAGAGTAAAGAAGTATGTCCGATTGCATATTCCTATTGTCCCAACCCTTTAGCCATCCTTGTGCAAGAAGAGATACAAAGAAAAGAAGTTGGAGGACATTGAAAAGGAGCCCAGGATCAGGATTCGCAGAGCAATGGCTGGTCTTGACATTGTAAGTTGATTAATTAAAGTTAATAATAAATAAATGCTTTTCCCGTCCCACTATATGAGCTCTTCATAGTTCAGTAAATATATGTTTGAATATCTAACGCATTAGTCTATAGGTAAAATGCATGTGTAGTTTGTTGCTTGTTTTGTATGCAGGTCAGCCTTGGGAGGAGAGCTGCCAAACAAGCGGTCAAGCGTGAAGAAGGATCGACATCAACCATCCGAAACAAGGTATGTTGGTCTAACCATGTATTTACTGGAAAAAAATGGGGATTAAGCCTGGGACAAAAGTAGAAAGTAGTTTTCTTTTGGTCATGTCTACATGCATATTATAACCCCATTGCTAGTCTGTAGGGGGATTTTCCACCACAACAACTAGTACACTGAGAAAAAAAAAATAACACTCATTTCGATGTTTTCAAACATACAATATAAGAACAACAATCAACCAGATACAAGAGAAGGACATCCTATAGACACTCTACACTATATATCTTATAGGTTCTTCAAGGTTCTCCAATAAACATTGGATGCTTCAAAGAAGATACCAGATATTTTGTGTGTTGAGAAAATAGGAAATAAAGTTTACTCATGGATTGGAAATTCAACAAAGAGAAATAATAAACTCATTGTTTTATTATAAATATTGGAATTAGAATCCCTACAATT
The DNA here is from genome assembly GCA_900067695.1 of Picea abies. Classification (NCBI taxonomy): domain Eukaryota; kingdom Viridiplantae; phylum Streptophyta; class Pinopsida; order Pinales; family Pinaceae; genus Picea; species Picea abies. The sequence continues at coordinate 881 of CBVK0100745943.1, forward strand.
TCTTCAAATTCATAGGATTTGATGGATATATAGGGGTGAAGTAGTTCAAGGACTTGTTACATTGATTCCCACCATTTTGAGATTATGGAAAATAGAAAGAAAGAACACGTGGTATCATAAGGAAAGTATTTTTCTCAGTTAAATTTTGTTTGATTATGCGTGTTGATGTTTTGATGGAGTTCAATAAACTAAACAAAATATCCCAAGAAGATAATGTGGATGTCATATTTCTCAGATTAGCTACTAATTATATGTTATATACTCTTAAAGTATATTTATGTAGGGTGGATTATTTTTCAAAAAGGTGTAGTTCGTGTTACCAAATTCTTGGAAGACTCTAGAGATGAATTACTTGAAAATGTTGACAAAAAGGGCACAATTCATAGACATGATTTCTTGTATGTTCCAGTCCAAGATGAACAAGTGTTACAACCAACGATAACTTGCATTGATGGATCTCTCGAGAGTTTCATACAAATAATAATGAATTATATATAAGCATCGGTTGAGATCTTTAATTCAAGATTTCCAAATCTTCATATTTTTAATGCAAGAAAAAATATCCGTCAAATATTTATGTGAGAGAAACTAATACAAAGCATTGGCTTGACAAGAATTTTTCACATTGGCAATGTAAAACATGTAATAAAGGTGTAAACGTACCATTGTTTGACATTACAACTTTTAAAATAGAGATATATTAATCTATTGATGTGCTTCATTTAATTCGAGAAAGATTCCCTATCAAAGATGCATGGAAAGTATTTTCTCAAACAAAATATTGGCATTATATTTATCTAAGTATGGGTCCTCCAATCTCACAATTTATGAAATCTATTAATGTTCCTAATGAAGAGGAAAGACTATGTATGATACAATCATTAGTCTAAAGGAAATAAGGCAATTGAAAAATGAAAAACTAATAGTAGTTTCCATTGATGGTGCTTCATCTATGGTTGGATGGGAAAATGGATTTGTCACATTGTTAAAGAATAATATGCCAAATATTATCGGTACTCATTGCATTACTCATCGTGAGGAATTGAAACATTTGATTCTTCAAAGATATCAGATGTTTTTGTATGTTGATAAAATAGAAAATAAAGTGTACTCGTGGGTTGGAAATTCAACAAAGATAAATAATGAACTCATTGCTTTACCTAAAATACTGGAATTAGAATCCTTACAAGTTCTTCAAATCCATGGGATTTAATGGATATCTAGGGGTCAAGTAGTTGAAATACTTATTACATTGATTCTTGCTATTTTGAACTTTTGGAAAAAAAAGAAAGAAAGAACTCATGGCATCATAAGACAAGGATTTTTCTCAGCTCAATTTTGTTTGAATATGCTTGTTGATGTTTTAATGGAGTTGAATAAACTAAACGAACTATCCCAAGACGATAATGTGGATTTCATAGTGCTCAGAATAGATACTAATTATATATTAGATACTCTTAAAGGATATTTTTGTAGGGGATATTATTTTGCAGAAAGTATCGTTCATCTTACCAAATTCTTGGAAGACTCTAGAGATAGATTACTTGAAAACATTGACAAAAATGGTACAATTCATAGAAATGATTTGGTGTGTGTTCCAATCCAATATGAACAAATGTCACAACCAATGGTAACTTGCATCAATGGCTCCCTCGAGAGTTGCATACAAGTCACAAGCAACTATGTCTAAGCATTGGTTTAGAGATTTAATTCAAGATTTCAATATCTTCATATTTTTAATGTGGTAAGGTTGTTTAGTCCTTATAATTATTCATCATATATTTATGTGAGAGAAACTAATCTAAAGCACTATATTGAAAGGATTTGTTTCACATTTGCAATAAAACATGCAATGAAGGTGAAAATGTATCATTGTTTGACATTGTAGCTTGTAAAAGAGAGCTATACGAATTTATTGATGTGCTCCATTTAAATGGAGAAAGACTCCCTATGAAAGATACATGGAAAGTATTTTCTCAAACAAAAGATTGACATTCTAGATATCCAAGTATGTTAAAATTATGGTAAGTGGTACTTGTCATACTAGCAAGCAACGTTGCATGTGAATGAGGGCTTTCAAAACAAAACTTGATCAAATATATAAAGAGAACAAGATTGCCAATTGTCACACTTGACGCATTAATGTGTGTATCATTATTGGGTCTTGACATATCAAATATGGAGTGGCAATGAGTTTGTTAGATTTGTCTTAGTGAAAAAGAAAGAAGACTTTATGACATGTGAAATTATCAAACTATATGTTTTTTTTCTATTTTGTATAGATTTTATAAATAGGTCATTTTCTTCATTTTGTTTTCTTTTACAAGAGAGCAATTTCAACTCTATTTATGTTTATGATGCATGAAATTCTAATGTTATTTATATATTCATGGAATGTGGAATACATGTGCTATTAGTTATATGGTTGTTTTGTTGGTACAATGCATGCTTTGTGTATTGTGGTCATATCTCAAAATACCTATAGTTTCTCTTTGTTCCGACATTCACCAAGAAGGGCTTGTTCCAGCATTTAATAAAAATGGCTTCTCTCATTGCAACCTAGAAAATCAATAGGATTAAAGTTCTCCTTTGAAAAGGTTTTTTCTTGCACTAATGATTTTGTATATCCTAGATATATTTTTTAGGTTTGCTACAAGTTCATGGCATCTCTTATATGATTTTGGGCTCTTATTTAAAATGTTGCATTCTTGACATATTAACCTACAATTTTTTCTTGACATATTGACATGTTGCTACAATTTCATGGAAACTTTGTTGTGATTTTGGGTTCTTTTTTCAAATTCTAGAAATTATGGTCAAAATTTGAGGCCTACTTTCTCTTAAGTATTGAGGTGGTAGTGTAGAATCTATGTTTACAATTATTTATGGTAAATGTTTTAGTAAATTAAAATTATGTAGCAATTTTGGTGCATAAGTTACATTCAAATCATCCCTAATGTTGGGTTAATCTTGACTCGATCATAAAGTATTTAAGATAACTTTGATACAACTAATGATGGGTTTACGATTCAGAATTTATGGGACCATGGTATTGGGTAGTCCATGGGTTTTTTTCATGGTATTTCATATAAATCCTATTTAATGGATCAAAATATTCCATTGTAAGATGCCTCATGGTATAGGCCTCAGGAGTTGGCCTATTCACACATATAGGCTTGAGTGGCTAATGTAGTCCCATAGTGCATAGTGTAGGCTATAATTGGTTTAGATAGTCAAGAAAGAAGGAGCTCATTCCTAAACACTCTTGTTTAAGGAACATAGAATCGGTAATGTATTATAACCATTTAGTTGTTGAATAATGCATTGAGTGTACTTTAGAGTGTGGGGTTTTTCTCCTAGGAGGGTTTTCTGTTGGAAATCATGTCGTTAATGGTTTGTTGTTTATTCATTTGTTTGAAAATGCTCTAGTATAATTTTATGCACATTCTTCTCTCATGGATTAGTGTAGGAATCTTATTTTGCACCTTTTCTTCCTTTCATTTGGTATTAGATACTATTCACCTCAAATCCAAGGTGTTAGGGGAAAGGTTTTTTAATCTAATCTTGGTTTGTCAAGTGGGAGCTTGTGCAGAATGAAAAATTGTTGCAAGTAAATGGCACATGGAAATTCATGGCCAGGATTGATGTGAAGCATTGGCAGAAGAAGCACACTAAGGATAGTAGATGAAGAAGTACTTGGTTAATGAGTGTTTGATTCAACTCGTTGTATTTCAAGCAAAGAGGGATGTGATTAAAGACATGAGTAGATGCTTCTTGCATCATTTTCTCAAGTATACAATGGTAAGATAAGTACTTGGTTGAGAATTAATTGGTATATGTAATTTTATTTGGATCGGGAGGGCTGTTGACAATGAAACATGTTAATGTTTCATAGCATCACATGCTTGGGCAAAAACTTGTAAGTATTTTCATGGAATTGGGTTTTATCACATATGTAAATGGACATATGGTTGTAAGACCTATTTAGGCATCCATACTCCTAGTTTGATGGTTCACCTGTGTAAATTCTAGATGTAGACTTAGGTGATAAGGGGCATGTTGAATTCTTGGATGTCTTGTTAATAAAATTTGAGGAGGGTAGGTGTTTATCCCAAGTCAATTTTAAAGGGGGGGAGTGTTGGGTTAATCTTGACTTGGTCATAAAGTAAGTTAGGATAACTTTGATACAAGCAATGATGCATTTATAGTTAAAATTTATGGGGTCGTGGTATTGGATTACCCATGGTATTTTCTCATGGTATTTCATATGATGAATCCTATTTAATGGCTTGGGATACTACATTGTAATATGTCTCATGGTATAGGCCTTAGGTGTTGGTGTATTGGCTCATATAGGCCTAGGTGGCCAGTGTAGCCCAAAGTGTATAGTGTAGGTCATATTTTGTCTAGAGATACAAGCAAGAAGGAGCATATTGTTGGGAACTCTTGTCGAAAGAATGGAGACTTTGTAATATATTGTAACCATTTAGTTGTTGAATAATACATTAAGTGTGCTTTAAGGTGTGGAGTTTTTCTTCCAGGGGTTTCCACAGGAAATCATGTTTTTAATGGTATGTTTGTTCATTTGTTTACAACTATTTTATTCTAAGTTTCTGCATATTCTTCTATCGCAGATTAGTGTAGGATGCTTATTCTACACCTTTGCTTTCTTTCACTTTTTTCCAACTGAAAATTTCTCAGTATATTAAGTATATAATTTTGTACATATACTGAATTTGTCCAAAAAGCTCCAAAAATTTTGTTCCTCCCAACAGACTGGCTATGAGTTTAAGTTCAAGATATACTTTAGCTCACAACTTACATATTACTCTCCCCTTTAAAATTCCATCCTATCAGAATTATACAGATATTTTAACCTCTGCCATATTTCTAAGCCTATTGTCCCCATATGAAAATACTCTATCAACATAGTTAAAATTCTATATATTTATACATAGAGTAGGCCCTTTATTTCCATCTTCCCATTGAGTATAGAAAAATTTTCCTTCTTGTTCCTTGAGTGCCTTCTTTGATTGTTTGTCTGCCTCCATGTTGAATTCTTAGAAGGTATGGGAAAACATAAGTTTGTTGAAGTAATTGTTGAGTTATCTAAATTAAGCCTTCCAGCAGTTTAATGAAATTACCTGAAGTTTCCCTCTGCTATTACACCAGTCAATAATTATTTTTTGAGTCTCCAATTACCTTTAAATTGGTGATATGCAGTCTTGTGGCTAGTAAGAGAGTTGCCCAGAATCCTAGAAACTATGTCCTTGTGTTGGTATCAGAGCAACAGTTGAAGGTCCATTTGATGGATGTTTTATCACTGATCTTAATCATTCCCCCAACTCCACTTTGTATACCATTTGATAACGCAACGCCATAAAACGATCCCACAAAATACCATGGTTGTAAAATAGCTTGATTGGTTCATATAGGATTCAAATGCAAAGGTATTGATAGTTTAATAAAAATTCCAAGGGTCTTGTAAACAACAAAGTCAACCAAAGGGCTCCCATTTTCAAATATGGCCCTATTGCGCTCCAACCAAATATTCCAGCTAACAAGAGTTGGCATAGTAGCAAACTCTGGAGCCTAAGAGATCCAATTATCATAACAAAGCTTTAGGTTCACGCTATCCCTCCCAAGCAAACCTTAAATTTAGACCCCCTTAGATCAAAATCCAAACTTGTTTTGTAAAATCACAGTTTATCAGTAAGTGGCTAACAGATTATGGATCGTTTTTGCATAAGTTATAGTAGCTAGGCCCTTCTCATCCTTTGGTAAGTAAAGTATCCCAAGTGAGAATCTTATTTTCCAATGCAAGCCATAAGAAAATTTTGATTTTTAAAGCAATTTTCTAAGTCCAAAAATATTTCCTCCAACCGCCAATTTGTTGCTGCCAAGTTATCGTAGCTATGGCTCTATAGACATTCTTAACATTAATAAAACTAGAATTATCCCCACCGGTCCAATATATTTCATCATATATGTCATGTAAGTAAATTCCCGAGACTAATAAAGATCTACAATATCGATCCCATTATAAAGCCAAGTCACCTAAGAGGGCAATATCTCCACTATCTTTCTAGTTTGAGTAGATAGAGCCTGTCTGAGACCCTCCACTAACCTAATATAGGTAGGTAATGTTTCTCTTGTATAAATCAGCTATGATCTCGGGCGAAAGGATAATGGAGGGCCCCAACCCCAGTATCATATCTTTTCCAATTAAGATCGATTGTCTTGAACCCGAGCTCCAACTCAGCCAATGTGTAATGAGCGGTAAATATTTTAAAATATTTTTCCAGGTCTGTGATGCAGAAGACACTCTGGATGAGGTCATTCGAAACTAGGTAGCCACTGAACACTAAGGAAGGTATTTATCTTTAATTACATTGTTCCAGATTCCTTCCTTCATCAACACTCGCCACAGAGTATATGTTGCCAGTACCCTATTAAACAAAAATATATTACTCAAGCCCCAACCCCCATATAGCTTAGGTTTAACAATGTATTCCCACCTACAGAGGTGTATGCGATTTTTATCACCGCAGTCCGACCAAAGAAAATTAAAGATTAGTTGTCTGATCTTGTTTAGCACTGAAGTCGGAAGCACTGCTAATGTCATCCAATATACTGGTTGACTTTCAAGTACTACTTTTATAAGAATATAGTGACCACCTAGAGAAATCCATATGTTACACCAATGGTCTATCGTTTTTTCAAACTTTGAAATAAGCCACATCCAATCCTCATCTTTGTAATTATCAGATTTCAAATAATAGCCCAGATAGAGAAAACCTGACTTGAGGTCCACTAACTTGTAAGGGAAAAAATCCTTGAAATTCTCTAAAAGGACGCCTTGAATACCTGAAAAATGAACAATAGATTTAGACAAGTTGATCTCCATTCCAAACGATTGAAAGAAAACTTTTAAAAGTTCGTCGATCTCCTTCCATTCCTCTAAAGAATCTCTAGTCATGATTAGAACATCATCTACAAAAAATAGATGAAGGATCTTTACAATTCTAGAAACCTTTAAGCCAGATAGTTTCCTTTCTAATTTCCCTTTCTTTAGCATTAAATTGAGACCCTCCATCACCAATATGAATAATAAAGGGGATAAAGGGCACCCTTGTCTCAGACCTCTACCTATCTGGAAGAATGATGTTTTCTCTCCATTGGTTAGGATTGTATATGATGCACTAATCACACAACTCATTATCCAATCGGTAGTCAACAATCCAAAACTTGATGGAATTAAGATCATTCTTAGAAAGTCCCAATTGATACAATCATAAGCCTTTTTTAAGTGAAGATTCAGAACAAGAGCCTTTAAATATTTCCTCTTAATATTGTGTAAGCATTCCCGAGCTGTCCCAATGGCATCAAGTATCTGTCTCCCCTTAAAAAAACCCAATTGCTCTCTCGACAGGGTTCGTGAGAGAATTGGTTTAATCTTGTTTGCTAAGATCTTTGCTATAATTTTATAGCACATGTTACATAGGGAAACATGTCTAAAATCTCCAAAAGTAGATGGCTTGTTGACTTTTGGTATTAGAACCAAAAAAGTTGAGTTTAAAGCTTTAATCACCTCTCCCTTATTCCTGGAGTCCTTTACCACTTCAAGCAACTCATCCCCTACCAACTCAAAAAAGTGAATAAAAAACTCCATCGTCCAACCATTAGGACCTGGGCTTCTATCCTTTGCAAAATATTTAAGGATATCCCATAATTCCTCCTTAGATACATGACTTTCAAGTAGTATAGAATCCTGTACATTTACTAATCGAGGGAAAAGACTGGTCGAGGAGACATGATCAACAATATAAGAATCAAAATATGATATCGTTCCTTTAAATATCTGTGTGCCTTTTTTTTATTGCCTCATGTCCAGAATGGACCTGGCCGAGCTCATCCTGAACTTCTCATATATGTTTTTTGTTTATCCTGTAACTGGCGAAATGATGAAAGAATTTTTTATTATGATCACCACTCTTAATCCAAGTTGCTCAACTTCAATGTCTCCAAATTTCTTCGTCTGCCAATAGAAGAATACTTCTCTTGTTTTATAATGATTTTATGTGGTCATCAACATCCCGCCACCTCATTCCCCTAGAGTTCTCCTGATAGCACCTCATAAGATCCTCCTCCAACTTGTCAAACTTTAAAAAAAATGGGTTCTTTACTATAAGGCCCATTTCTTGACTCTCTTCTTTAACATTTTTAGTTTTGTGACAAGTCTCTTCTGAACCCCTGTCTCTAGTAAAAAAACACGGATCCTTCCAAACCTCATGTACAATGAAAGTAAAACTTCCTTTCACTTAACACTTAAGAAGCAACAACATTAAAAGTTCAAATTGAAAAGTATAGATTTCATGTTATTGAATAATATGGTATACTTATATAATACCTTATTGTAATTCCCTCATATGAATGTGCATATTTGTAGCTATGTAGTTCAAATTGTAGTTGAAAGTTGGTCATGAGAAGAAGTTCCATATATATTTACTTTGTTTGTTGTACTCGATTAGAGCTGCAATTATTTAGTAATTTTAGTTTCTTTTTTATTTTTTTAAACAATTCTGGATATTCTTAAGCTAAAGCATCACAATTGTATGCTTAGAAAAAAATTAAGTATTGAAATATGTTAAATTAACAAAATATTGTGTCAAGATCTCAAATGAAGGTTCATTGATCTAATCACTTTGTCTTTTGCAGAATTTAGTTAATTTGTTTGTCTTATTTTTAACGAAAAGCTTATATGTTCAATTTGTTTATTGATTTTGGGGTGAATTACGAGCAAGAGGTTACAGGATTGGACCTCAATCACGAAACGAGAAACTTTGCTCAATTTGTTAGATGGATAGCCTTGCTGAATATTCTTAATTCAATAAATTAGATCAATATTCTCTAAATAAAAATTGGATGATTACCCTAGAAAAACTAAATGGTCTTTCTACCTGGACACCTCATTAATCAATGAGTAGTTAAATTCTTTAACATACCGTGAATAGTTAAAATCTTTAACCTACTGTCAAATTGGAGTGTGCTTATTCTTTTAATTTTTAATTTACTTTGTATAGAAGTCCTTTTTATTTATGGAAATTCTTTTAAAAGAGGAAACTTTTATTTTTGATGGATTGTTAAACGAAACTTGGTAATTCAAAATAGGCAAAATTAAATGACCAAAAAGATAACAACACATATGAATATGATTTTTATTTTTATGTAGATTTTAAAGAGAAAATAAGATATCCTGTATCTATTGGCCAACAGAATAATGGATAAGCAGCTAACATTATAAAGGTTATTAAGAAAGAAAGGAGTGAGTAGTTCATATTAATTTATCATGTGGTTATTTTATTTTTTTAAGATTTGTAATTTTATTAATAAATCAAAATTATATTGTAGGTGTTGAAAGCACAAAAATACGTGAATTAGTGCCCTTAAGTATTGTCCAAAATTGGATTTTATAGTATTCAACCTGAAAATTATATATTACATCCCATTACTATCCAAAAAGTTTTCATAAGTAACATGTTGTTTGAATTTTCATGAGTTGTTTATTTAGAAAAAGAATTTTAAATGTTTGTAATAATAATCCTCGAGCTACCAAAAAAGTGAGAAATTGGTGTTTCTACAAATTATGTATCTAAGGAGAGGCAAGAGTCGTGTAGATATTTGGTTTGGGCACCATTTTTAATTTCTTTGATGATCCAAATGCCTATGTCCAATGCCAAGCCAGCTTTGGAGAGGGAGTTTGCCTCTGTTTCTAACTCTTGTAGACATGATCAAGTGATATACTAGTGAAAAGTGTACAAAGTTGTTTGAATATTTTGATAAAGAAGTTGTAGGTGATAATTGTGCATGTTTGATTGGCCTTTCATCTAATTTATAACTAACAATGACTCTCTCTCTCTCTCTCTCTCTCTCTCTCTCTCTCTCTCTCTCTCTATAT
>CBVK0100745944.1:0-10838 GCA_900067695.1 Picea abies
CAAGGGTTGGGATTTATAAGTTATAAGGGTTAAAGGTTATACATGTGAAGTGTTAGGAGTAGGGAAATATACATAATAGGGTTTAAGGGTGATAAGCTTATAAAGGATAGGGATTATAATGATTAAATGTTATGGTTTATAAGTTTTAGGGGTTAATTGTAATATGGGTGGATTAGACATTATCATGGTTATGGGTGAGATGGTTTTTTATGACTATATGAGTTAGTTAGAGACTACATTGGTTAGTTATTAATGGTCATATTTGTTTGAGATGATAAGGTTTATAGATGGTAGAGGTGATTATATTTATATGGTTTAGAGAGTTATGTGTTATATATATCGGTTCGGGGTTATATATTTTATAATTTTTAATTGTTATATCTATTAGGAGTGAAGAGTGACGTGATTGATAATAATTAAAAATTATGTATTGAGGGTTTGAGGTTATAATGGTTTAATATTTATATAAGTTAGGGTTAAGGGTGGTGGTTGTTATAGAAGTTATGGGTTGAATATTATAGGGTTGAAGAATGAGAAGTGTTAGGATTTAAATATTATAAGGGTTAAAAGTTATAAATTATAGGTGTTGGATGATTGGGATGATATTGTTAAGGGTGAGGAGTGATAAGAGTTACAAAGGAAAAGAATAATAATAGTCATGAGTTGGGTTTTGTATGTTTAGGGGTTATAACTGTTAATGTTATAGGTGTTAAAATATTAATTGATTATATGGTTAGTTAGTGGATAAAATATTGGAAAATATGGATGAAGGTATCCTTTGTGTTTAGTTAGGGGTTATAAACTATAGGTTTTAAGTGTTATTGGTGTTAATAAATATATTTTATTACGACTAAGGGTTGTATGGGTCAAGGGTTAGATGCTAGTTATTATATATTTTTAGGTGTACTTAATGGACACATTATCTATAAGGGATATGTATTTTTGGGGGGTAGGGGTTATAAGTTTTATAGGTCATGGGTTGTAAGTGTTCTTATAGGGGAAAGTGTTTATAGGATTTAGTTAAGGTACGTTATGTCGGTTCATTATTTTAGGGATTAGAAGGCTTAATTTTAATTTATATAACCACTATAACTTTTATGAACATTATCACATATAACTTGTCACTTCTAACCCCTATAACATTTAAACCTTGTAAAATTGAAATGAATTATAAGGGATATGTGTTTTATGGGGTAGGTATTATAAGTTTTTTTTGTATTATGTTGTCATTAATGTCAAACGATTGATGTCAAAGGGTTGATGTCAATTAGTGTCATAGTGATGTGTTGTCAATGTGATGCAGGAGCATCACCAAAAAAGCACAAGCAGGAGACAGCTGGGCACATTAGCACATATTTTGAAACATTTTTGAATTTCAAAGACTGGTGTATTAATGTAATATCTAACAAAGCTTTTTTGAATTATGAACATATTTAATGATCGGAAGTTGAGCCATCGTGTAAGATCGATGGGGGATGTATTTTGTTTTATGAATCGGATCACAATATCGATCTGGAGCTTGCGCTCTTATCTGTCTGACTTGATATTTATTGTAATATATCTTAAGTAGTTGATAGCATTTAATTCTGATAGGATAGTGTAGAGTAGTTGGAGGGAAAGGCTCGAAGAGCACCCTTTTGTATAAAAGGATTTGTATTGTTTCATAGTAGAGGTTGGTTGAAAGGATGTTGAATCTAATGTGTAGATTTCCATTGTAGTCGAGAACTGGGAGATAGAAAGAAATATTGTATGTATGTATGCAAGTTTCAGTTGAATGAATATAACAGAGGAATATTGTTCCAAATGTGTATTGTTATGCGGTTGTCTGAATGGGCGATAAACTTTCTGTTTATCTTCAATTCTCTATTATTTATTTTTCTGTTCTTGTATCCATGACTACATTCACATAGTTGAATGTATGGGTCACTGTGAAGAGTGAATAAGTCCCAATTGTTTCTCTTCATTGAGAGAGTGCAAGGAGTGCATAGTGTCCGTAAGGAGTGTGTGACCAAGTTTGTTCCGACTCGAAGCTCATGAGAGATAATGAGAACTTGTATGTGTGCAAGGAGTGCATCGACGTTTGCAAGGAGTGCGTGACATATTTTTTAGATTCGAAAGCTCAGGAGGAATTGCGTGATTTCAGTCACGAGAGATAGAAACGGTTGGAGAATAATTGCAAGGAGTGCAAAGTCATCCACCGAGGAGTTGACTGTCGAAGAGGATCTATTGCAAGGTTTACATAGATCAATATTTTTACTAAGTGTTGAAAGAGGGAACTAGAGGAAACTGGAGAAGTAAGGGTCAGGTGGGAGAGCGGTGGAAAATATATAAGGGGAGAAGTCCCTGAAGTTTCCATAAAAGTTAGTGGACAAGATTGGTTTGTAGGGTTTTGTTGGAAACCTAAAGGTAGAACTAAGGTCAACCAAAACAATCCAATAAATGGTTCTATTTCCATATTGAACTATTGGCCCTTGGTTATGAAAGTAAGAGAAGATCAAGGAAGGAAAGGAAAAATGCGAACTGTGTGGAAGACATAATGACTGTTACTGGGTCGAAGTGAGCAAAAGAGCAGAAAATACTGAGTGAAGTAAAAGGAAGCAAACCGCTGGACGAGGAGATCAAGGATGGTAGATCAACAATAAAGAAGGATCGTGGACAATTCAGCAAGAGGAAAAATCCATCGTTGGATGCTTTGGAGCATTGCGCGAGAAGGAAGGAAAGATAGGCTGGTGAAGCCTTGAAAATGTGGGTCAAGTTGACCTAGGGTTTTAGACACCTAGGGATTTTGTATCTACTGTTTTGACACCTAGGTTTCGGCCTAAGTGTTAGAAAAATAGGACCGTGGAGCAATAAAATAAAACAAATGCAGAAACAAAACACAGAAGATACACAATATAATAGAGACATAGATTTACGTGGTTCACCCAGTGTGGGCTATGTCCACCAGAGAAATTGCCAAGTCCTTCCTTTATTATTATCCAACATATGAAGGGATAAAACCTACAACAAACCTGATGTAACTTCCTCTTCTTTCTCTCACAGTCTCCTATCTCAGACTACAATATTCGCCATCTACAATAGCCGCAATACATTTCCCTCATAAAAGAGGGTTGCCTTCTAGTGCAAAAACCCTAACACAATTTCTATTGTTAGATCTGCAACCTTATAATGAACGGTCCAGATTTACAATGAAATTACAATATACATTTACAAGGCAATTTTTGCTTCCGGGGCTTCGCCCCCAAACCTCCGTTGGGGGCCCACTTTCCCCTAGACCCCCCAGCTAGGGGGATAGCCCCCCTGAACCCCGCAGATGGGGTACCCCCCCTCTGCACTCCCCTGTGTGGAAGAGTGTACATACTTCTGGGGTATAAATACTTCATGGGGTATAAACATGGCTGAAAGTAAAAGACCTCTAAATCAGGAAGATAATCAGGCTCCACAACCAACATTAAGGATGTTAGTGAGTGATTGTAATGTATAAATAGAGGTCAAGAGAACCTGGGATGGGTGGTTTTTGTTACTATCATTGGTGTTGTGATTGTTGTTGTGTGATCGAGTGAGTAACATTGTGTGAGAGAGAAGTGTTGAGTACGAGAGCCTTCTATATTGTAATATCTTCATCTGGGTGATAATATCAACCTTGCAACTAGGTGCATAGGGAGGGGAGATAAAGAGAGGAGAAGAAAGAAGATCTGCTAGCTAAGAGCACAGACAAGAACTATATGCTTCATATTAATACATTATAAAGCACAATTTTGTGGATGTATCCCTAGAGAGAGGGTGAACCACGTATATCTTGTGTTGTATGTGTCATTGGTGTTCTGTTATTTTTTATTGGTATACTTCTATTGCATTACTGTTTTAGATCTGATAGATATATCTTCCGCAGTAGATCCTAGGAAGATAAAGAATACTAGATTGTTGTGTGTCGATCACTTTGAACCCACTTTACATTCCTTCTGGTTGTAGACATTTCTGTCCTACAACCCCCACATAGCTACTTCGGGTGAGAGTGCATCCGCCTCGTAGGTGATATTGAAAGGGCCAGTAGCTAGGGCTTGTCGGTGTGCTCTTGGAGCTGAACCTTGGGTCTGCCCTTGTGCCAACAAATGGTTCCGTTGCCAGGACATGAATCTTCTCGAGGGAATTTCAAGGTGGTTTCCATCAAAGATAGAAATTCAAAAGTGGATAGAGGATCAAGAGAAGGACTTCGCTGAAGCCCAAAAGAAGAACCCTAATCTTAGTATAGAGGACTGGTTGGAGAGATATATCTTTACTGATATACAAGAGATTTTCTTTGGAGGAATCCATCAGGAGCTATATAAGTGGTTAGCTAGGTTAGCATATAGCCAGTTTGAGATCAGATATAGACCTACTATGGTTTGGACATTGGCATTGATAAAGAAGGTCAAGAGAGTTGATAACATCATGCCACGAGCAGTAGAGCACTAGTTTGATAGAACCATTAGAGGGTACATCACCAAGTTTGTTGTTGACATAGTAGAGTCATATAGCCAAGCCGAGAGGTATATCTTCAAGGGACCTAGAGGAAATTTTTTACATTTTCTAAAGTTGAGAATCAAGATGCTATTGCATGCAAAGAACATCTTGAAGACGCAGTAGATTGGTCAGATTTGAAGAATCTAATGTTTAGGAATTCAAACAGCGACAACGACACAAAAGATGGAAATACGCACAGTGAGAGATCGTTCAGAGAATTTCATCTTGCGAACTTATTCAAGAAGAACTACGGGGATGAGGGTTTCTACAGTGGAGAAGAGGAAGACCTGATGGATGAAGAGCATTCAGAACCCGCTAGGGCAGAGGAAGGAAAAGATGAAGAACCTCATCGGGATGAGCCAAAAACTTCAGGAATTGTGTAGAATGTTGAAGTAAGTACTATTAATCCCCTTGTTGTCTTAATACCACTAAGCAATCGGAATAGTCAGAGTCACTAGAGTTCTCAGAGTACTATTACTAGAAGTTCAACATATACTCAGACAAGAAACCTAGGAAACCTAGGAAGATCTATGGTAGATGATATGAGGCTCACTATTTTTAGGGGAGATGGGTCTCAAGACCCTGATATACACTAGTTCCTATGTGAATTCATATGGAATATTAATAATTTCACCAACAAAGTTGTTAAAAGAACCCATTTTAGTACTACCCTAAGGGATCACACATTGAGCTGGTACATGAAGCTTGTCCAAGGACTTGCACAACCTAAGTCGTTGAATCAGATCAAGAATGCGTTGATTGCAGAATTCAAGAAACGCAAATCAGAATCACAATGTATTACAGAGTTGAAAGAGATCAAGCAGAAAGTATCCGAACCCATTTGGGAATTTGAACAGAGATTTAAGACCTTAACAGGCCGATTGACTTTTCAGATCCTAGATGAGAAGAACAAAGAGTGGTTCATTGCTACCCTTTTACCACACATTATAGTTCCTCTGATGCAATAGAAGATTGCTTCGTAGGATGAGGCGTTGGATATCACCATGAATTTAGAATCAACCCCTATGGGAGAATCCATCCCAGGTATGAGTCAAATCTTGAGTCAACTAACTAGTTTGTCTCTGTAGGTCAAATATATGAAAAAAGACAAGGGAAAATATAAAAGAGAAGACATCTAGTGTGTCAGATGTAGATCGGAAGGTGATGACAAGGAAAACTGTCCCCTAGTCCATGAATACTTGGCCTCTGGAGCTCTGATCCCTTTGAAGCAAGTCACCTTACCCTAGTGCGAGGTATGCCAAAAATGACATTTCCCTGGTGAGTGCTATTACATGAAAAACTATGTTCAGACACCCATAAATTTGTATTTCATGTTGTGCAAATCCATGGGACATGATGATAGGGATTGTAGGGATTACGATCTCATGCATGAAAGGTCAAGAGACATATACAAAATTCAAGTTGAAGTACAACAAGAAGGAAACACTATGCAATATAACTCCCCTAGGAGAGAAAACTTCAATCCTCGCAGTGGATTCATAGGATGAGGAGGAGGAGGAGGTATGGGTCGAGGATAAGGACATATAATCTATTATAACTATGCACAACCAGGACAACTAGCAAGGGATTGTTAAAACCCTTGTACCACTTGCAGCTATTGAAACTCCTTCAAGCATGTTATCGAGGAATGTCTAGCATTACTGGCTAAGATTCAGGAAAAAGAGGACCTCAGCAAAACCTGCAAGTGTAACTGATATATGATGAACCTCATAGAGAAGAACCTAGAGTTGTTGTTATCACTAGAGGATGTGTTGTTACAGGAGAATACATACTGACCCAAGGAAAGACTATAGAAGACTCAGGAATCAGGAAAGTTGCAGAGAAGACCCAAACTTTTGATGGAAAGAAAGAAAGACATATATTTGAGGAGGCAAGAAAAGAGTTCAAAGAATACCAAGGCTCTTCATCAAATACAGGACCAAAATTAAGGGAATATGGAATTCCATAGGCATTTGATTAGTTTTCTTCGCCAAGAGAAGAGAAAGAGGTAATCAAGATCATGAAATTTCTATATACTTGTATTAAGTTGATTCAGGATGAGAGCGTTGTATAAGAACTACAAAATTTAATCAGACAGTATGAGCTAGGAAAGATAGATCCCTTACTGAATAGGGAAGTACACCAAATCGCTAAGAAGAGAAGGAAAAATAAGGAACTACACTTGAATGCGCAGATTGGTGAGTATGATATAGACTATGTGGTCCTCGACTTAGGGTCGGAGGTCAATGTCATGATGAAGAAAACTTGGGAACTAATGGGAAAAATGAACTTGATCTATTTCCCTATTAGGCTTAGGATGTCTAATCAACAAGTTGTCAGCCCCTTTGGATGATTGGAACATGTCCTTGTGGACATCGACGGAGTAAGAACATTTGCAGATTTTGAGGTAATTGAAATAGTTGATGATAGTTGTCCTTTCCCTGCACTGTTAGGAATTGATTGGGCTTTTAATAATTCCACTATGGTTGATTTAAATAAAATACGTATGATGTTTGAAAGAGATGGCCTTAGGATCATTGCACCCTTAGATCCAGATGAAGGTCAGTGATACGCAAAGCCCATCAAAGAAGAGGAACGCACATATGAACTGGAAAACATATACAAATGAACAGCCAGACAACATGATTACATTAACCCTACGTCTGATGGAAACCTAAGTTGGCGAAGTGACAATGCATGTTCATCAGACTTAGAAGAAGCACCAGAGAATTGGCAGAATAAAATGTATGAAGTATCTACAAGAAGATGTGTTATATTAACCAGAGAAGTTCACTAGATCGACACAACAGTAAGTAAATTACCCACCTTTGATGGTCTGAATCCTTTAGAAACCTTCTTATCGGGATTTGAAGAAAGTGTACTAATGCAACAAATATTTTTGGCAATGGATGAGGCCCTGAAATCAACCCCAACAAGATGGTGGGGGACACATAAAAACAACATTACAGAATGGGTACAATGTCATACCTTGATGACAATGCGGTTCTCATCACAAGTAGAAGTCTGTGAAGTTTGGTACACAGGTCGAAGTGCCTAAAGGACCATGTGAGAAGTTGCAAGGAAGCCTGGAGAAACATTCCTAAAGAGTATTTGGTGCACAAATTCATTAACACACTGGACACGACACCTATCAACTGGTACCTTCAAGCAGAGTTGTGCCTCATCACTACATATTGGGAAGGTATGACTTAGAATTATTTAACCACCTTCTTATTTGAAAGTTCATATCCTTCAGTAGATCACGCATTGTAGATTGTACGACAGAAAGTATTCGAGGAGGCATCTAACCTCCCTTTTGAGAAAGAAGAGTATGAATGGACTGCGCCTCTCCAGAAATTGCAAGGCTATTACAAGATCAATGTTGATGAAGACGATGATCCAAGAAAGGTGAACATCATAAAAACATAAGGCCAAAGAGATTTGGAAGGACCAAGAGTTGAGTTACCATTCATTGGACAACCAATCAAGATTAAGAAGGTCAATATTGGAACAGAGCAGAAACCAAATATTGCAAATGTTGGAGATTATTGGGATGCTGCCACTATTGACAAGATTACAAAATTACTGCATGAATATCAGGACTTGTTTCCAACCAAGTTCATTGATATGAAGGGAATTAAAGGGTGTATGGGAGAGATGAGGATCCCTTTGAAACCATATGAAAAAATAGTCAAATAGATACCCTACAGACTGAACCCTAAATATAAGGAGAAAGTGAAGATTGAGCTCGACAGAATGATGGAAGCAGGGATTATAGAACCTATGGAAGAATCAGAATGGATTAGCCCTATGGTAGTGCAATACAATAAGACAGGAGAGATTAGGATCTGTGTAGATCTCAGGAATCTGAATGATGCATGTTTGTATGACCCCTTCCCTACACCATTCACTGACGAAGTTCTAGATAATGTGGGAGGCCAGGAGGTATACTCTTTTATAGATGGATTCTCGGGATACCATCAGATTTAGATTTCCAAGGAAGATCGCCATAAGACCACATTTGCAATATAATCGGGGTCCTATTAGTATACATTGATTCCTTTTGGATTGAAGAATTCCCCAACCATATTTTCCAGGGTGGTGGTCGAAGCATTCAAGGAGTTTCTGCATAAATTTCTAGAAGCATATTTTGATGATTGGAATGTATTTAGTTTATTGAAAAATCATATTGAATGTCTAAGGCTAATGTTGGCGAAATGTAGGCAGTGTCAAATTGCCTTGAATATGAAGAAATGCATCTTCTTCTCACCATTTGGAGTGTTTTTAGGTCACATTGTATGCAAACAGGGATTGGTGGTCGATCCATCTAAAATTGCCATTATAGTTGATCTACCCCCTCCTACTTCAGTCAAACAACTGCTCACTGTGTTGGGACATACTTGATACTAAAATAAGCTCATTAAAGGATATGCCCATATTACAACACCCATGGAGAATATTTTGAAGAAAGACTGTCATTTTAGTTGGACAGAAGAGTGCTAACAGAGCTTCGACACACTGAAACATCAGATGGTTACTGCTCCTATTCCAGTTTTTCCAAATTGGAGCAAGGATTTTCATGTGCATGTCGATGCATCTTATATTTCTTTAGGAGTAGTGTTAGCACAAATTGGGGAAGGAGATATTGACCATCTATTATACTTTTCCAGTAGGAAGCTATCAATTGCTAAGATCAATTACACCGCTACCTAGCGAGAGGGGTTAGCCATGGTGTATAAAAATTTCGCCACTACTTGTTGGGAGGAAACTTTAAAATGTTTACTGATCACTTCGCGCTGAAATACCTAGTCAACATTCCAGTGTTTGGGGGGGAGAATATGCATATGGATTCTGCTATTTCAAGAATATGACTTTGAGATCATAGTCAAGCCAAGAAGAATGAACAAAGGTCCTGACCACTTGTCAAGGTTGGAACATGGTGAAGAGATGACCAATTTGGAGGATACACTGCTGAACACATAGTTACTGGCCATTAGAAATATTGATGACCACTTCGTAGAGATAGTCCAGTTCCTGTCAACAAGAATGGCACATAATGAATATACAATTCCATAGAAGAAACAACTAGTAGTGCACGCTGTAGACTTTGAACTTATAGTTGGACAACTATACAAGATGGGACCTGATGAGATATTGAGAAGATGTGTTATGGAGGAAGAATGACTAATGATCCTTGTGGAAGCTCATGAAGGCATCACGAAAGGACACGACGTAGGGAAAGAAACCACCCAAAAGGTACTTAGAGCTGGCCTTTGGTGGCCTACCTTACACAGAGATGCTAAAGACTATTACAGAGCCTACAATGTATGCCATAGAGTTGGGAAACCATCCAGAAGAGATGAAATTTCATTAGTGTTAGAATATAGAAGATGGTGTGCTCGTTTTACCATTGGCGATACCTTCGTCACCCAACCATAGGTCGAAGCCTCCCTCCGAGCACCTTAACCTTGACTGAGAATTACTCCGGAAGCAAACCCTAGGCTAAATAGCCAAACAAAGAGCAGCGCATCTCTCCCCAAGGATAACGCAACACAAAAGACTGATCAGATAGTCCCAAACCCTAGCCAAGAGAAATCCAAGCCAATACTGAAACTAGCTGTTGTTGCAGTTGCAGTTGCAACCCTCCTCCAAACCTGTGCACCAGACTGCAACTGCAGTGCACACCAACTGGGAAAATGTTGCGCAAAATTGGCTCTGTCTGCAACTGCTGAGATGCTACAAATGAGAACTGGCGCCTTGTATTTATAGTAATCCTGCCAGTTTGCTGGGGCCGACTTCTCCTTCTGGATAAGTTTCTGTTCAGTATATTATTATAATTTCTGGCCGACTTCTTCTCTTGGAGGCTAATATCCTAATATAAATTATCTTCTTGAGCCGACAAGGCTTCTAGGGTTATTATCCAACTCATTAGGGTTTCTCTTGCTTTCTGGAGTCTTCTATTCTCATCAGGTTCACACGTGGGGGTAAATACCTCCCACAACTACCATAATATTAACACTCCCTCCTAGCTAGAGAGGTATTTACAGGTAATGGACTTGAGCAAAAAACATACCATTTACCCAGTAGCATCAATATAGTCATCTAGACTATTTCATGACTAGATCATGAGCATCACCATCACCATCAGCTGCATCATCTCTCGAAACCATACTTCATCTGAGTAGTTAGATATGATGCTGAATAAGTCATTCTCACCATAGAGTGATACAAGAGGAGTAAAAGCTCTGAACTGTTTTTCGTCTGGAAAATCTCTGTTCATCATTCATTTGAATGATCATTATCTCCAATAAACTGTTGATAGTCTTCAAGGCAAT
>CBVK0100745945.1:0-10838 GCA_900067695.1 Picea abies
TGTGTGTGTGTGTGTGTGTGTGTGTGTGTGTGTGTGTGTGATGTACAATTACCAGTCGGTTACATTTCCTAAATGTTCAGTTGATCAACTCTAACTATCTATTCAACCAACTTTCCTAACCGACTACTACAATAGACTTGGCTAGTTGACTGACGGGTCTAGTCGACAGAGCCAACTAGCCCCTACAACATTTGATTATTTTGATTATTTTTAATATTATTGATTATTTAACTATTCTTCTTAATTTTTTATGTGATTATTTATTTTATAATATTTAAATATCGATCATATTGAAAGTCTATTTCACAACATACTAATTATGAGAGAAAACCATGTATATATAAATGCATTGATGAAATTTTAAATTAAATCATAAAATAACCGTGTAATTTTTTTATGTGTGTAAACAAGTCGTACATTTCCATGTCATTTGGGTCTTGCTTAGGTGGTTGGAAGGAATGATTGTTATACTCTACATCTAGGTTCAATTCCCACAAGTGACATGTTCAGTTCTTATTGAATATATTGTTGTAATGACCTTGATCCCTATGTTGAAAAGCCTCAAGCTTCTGACTAATCTGGTTCACCCTGGGTACCATCTTCGGAATGAGGGGAAACACTTGGCGGGTTTCCTTGGGATATGTATTCCATAGTAAAAGAAAAGAAAATCAAGTGGTACATTTCCACATTGGAAAATGTTGACTTTGTACACAATATTGCATGAAAAAATATGTGAACGTATAAGAAAAAGAAATGAATTTGACATCAAAAGTTGATTAAACTATTGATAGTGCCCTCTTCATATTCTAAACCCTTTTCAAACTCGCTCTATAAAAACATAATAAATTAACATGAGTTTAATAAAAAAAATTGTTTTTATTTTTGGCCGAGACTAGTGAATATTTGTATTAAAGGTGGCTAGAAATGATAAAATATTAAAGAAAAAAATGACATGATGTTTCAAAAATTTTCATCAACATAAACATCAAATTTTTCATATCTTCTAATACATACTTAAGCCTTTTTAATCTTGTTGTTTCTATAGAGACATTAGTATTGCAGGTAAACTACCTGTAAAAAACATTCAAGATACATATAGATTTAAAAAACATAGTCAAAAGGTTTATTGTTTCTTGTCTATCTCTAGTGAATTGGATGATTGATCTACTTACATTGGATCCTTCGGTTGTTTTCCAATTTCCTCCTCTTTTACGTTCTCCTCCAAATGGATTGTAATCTACTAGGAATAGGTCTCGGAGAGAAGAATAAAGCACCTCAACCTGTAACACTCATATTCAATCTCTGATATTTTTTCCCCATATTCTTCCAGGATGCCCATTATTTTGTCATATTGATATTGCTACTACCATTCTAGATTATGAATAATGACAGAGAAGGATTTGAGGGAAGTTCCATTGTTCAACAAGGTATCTTCATGTCTCTTAAAGATGGCCTACAAATTCCCTTGATATTTCTATGGTCCATGAATCCTCGAAGCCAAAAAATTAACGATTGATTTTTTCTAATACTAAAATTAACCAAAGTTCCCAAGAAAGAGTTAAATTCAATCTTGAGAACACTGAAAAGTACTAAGTAGGAATAAGGCCATTGAAATCGACTACTTTTAAATAGGGGTAGAGTTATTGTAAAAATGCTAGAAGGAAAAAAAAGGAGGTTGGGATTGAAATTACCAAGCCTCTTATTAAAAGAAAAAAACACGAGCTAACTAGCACTAGAAAAACAAATCCTAGGGACCCAACAAACCATGCAACCAATCTTGAAAAACCAACTTGCCACAAACAAACAGAGTCACAATGACCGAAGAAAAAAAAGAGTGAGGAAACCATACACATTGAGATAGATTGAGGGGATGGTAATGGCATTCCCAAGACCCTCCCTCATCAAGAAAAACCAATCAACCATTCCCCTCACTACTCAACACTAAATAGAAATCCCAAAGGGAGTCTATGAAAAAACTTATTTTTTGTTATACCATGAAAGCAAAGGCTAAGAGGACCAAACTCTTAATAGGGACATATATTGACATCAAATCCCAACAGGAATAATATTTTACCCAAGTCATGAGCCAATGATTTTCCACCAAGGAGTTTTTATTAGACATACAATCCACACATTTGACACATATGCACTATTAATACCATCCACTTGGTCCAATGAATGATATACGGTTGTTAGGTTGGCTTCGAGAGTGAATCTTAGGGGATTATAGAATGACATATGACCCCATTTTTCTTTAAAATTCCTCGGGAAAAATAAGAGGCTTCATTAGCCAATTTATCCTCCCTGCCATTTACTTCTCTTAGGATGTGAAAAAGTAATATTTTGGCTAGCTTTTGAGAGATCTTATTGATTTTGGAAAATATTGAAGCTAGTTGGGAGTCTTTTGGAGGTTATTGATGGGTCATGGACTTTATGATGATCTTAGAGTCTCCAATGATCACTATTTCTCTTATTCCTAGGCCAATAATGATGGATAAACCTTGAATTAGAGAATACACCTTAGCTTGATGGCTTGTTGCAATTCCAAGTCCCCAAGCCTAGGAAGATTCTTAATTTCCATTAGGGTTAGAGATGACCACTCCTGCTCCTGCCACCCCAATATTTCCTTTTCATGCCCCATCAAAGAAAATAATGTGAGATATTTTCCTTATGTTTCACTCGAATTCTTTCTCCCCTATCCCGATCTACCAACTAAACGGTATTGCATTAATATTTACTCTTATAATCATCAAAGGTTCTCCAAATTGCCTCATCCATTCCATTTATTCTTTGTTAAGTGATTTCTTGTATTGGAGGGATAATTTTTTTTTTAAGGTTTTCCATCTTGATACTTTTAGCTTCGTTTCCCATTGAGGCCAAATATTGAAAACATTAATTGAATATGACTCTGTTTCTAGCTAGAAACAATTTCCATAATAAATATTTTGGTAAATTTTCCCAAATCCATTTGAAGATATATTTGTATTTGAATGCCCCCCTATATAATCTAGTCCAATGGGTGAAACATCATCCAAACATGTTGTCCTTTGAAATCTATGAGATAATCTTGAGAATGCAATTTCCAAAACTTGAATTGAAAAGGGACACTCCTGGAATAGGTGCTTGCTAGTTTCCTTTGCATTCATGCAGAATACACACCAACTTGGAACATGGATCCCTCTTTTTTATAGGTTTTAATATTTCAATATTCTTCCATGTGCTAGAAGCTAGAAAAATATATTAAATTTCGGTATACCATCAAGAGACCATACCTTTTTCCAAATTGTAGAGCATTGAGTTAATGCGAGAGATTGTAGTTGATGTAGATATCCTTCTTTGAAAGAAAATCATGTGGATCCCCATCCATGTTGATAGAGCATTCAAATGTTCTAAGGAACATGCCCTCTGAGAAGAGAAGACATAGAAGAGAGAAGAGGGTGCAAGGGGGGAGGAGGAACATCAAAATTCCAACGCAACCAATCTCTTGAAGTCTAAAACCATTTGGATATATAAAAAAATAGTCAATTGGTTTCTTTCATTTACCCAAGTCTTAAGGGGTGAAATATATAAATGTTTCTCCAACAACTTTTATCCCATTATGTTTTCCTGCCAAATGTTTATATATTTTCTATTTCCAGGGATCCAAGTGGGTTTTTCCCAGACTAAAGGGATTACAGATTTGATTAACCTCCAAATGTGGGATCCTCTTTGATTGTCTATCTCCCCTTCTACACCTGTTTTCCTTCTTGTCTAGAATTATTTCTTCCACGTTACCTTTTTCCACCAACCAACTTTCCCAATGATCAATATCCATACCAATCCCCCCCATCCCCCCCATAGCTAGGTTAAGAAGAGAAGGATCTCTTATTCCCAATCCTTCTATCTTTAGGTGCTCTTACAACTAACCAACTTACCAAGTGGAATTTCTTGGTGTTATATTTCCCTCCATGCCATAAAAACCTTCTCAAATATTGTGCAATTATTTGCATAAATACAATTGATGTTAGCATTTTTTAGCACTAGAAGACAAGAAGGGTAGAAATAATGGATTTGATAAGAACAATGTGCCTAGTTGGATTTAACCGTTGTGAGCCCCATTTCTAAACAATGCATTTGATTTTGTCCAAGATTCTTTGTCATGAATGAGCCGATGGTTTTCTTAATGAGATAGGCATGCCAAGGTATTTGAAAGAGTTCCATTGTTATCAAAAGGGAAACTGCATGATTCTAGAGATCCATTGAAGGAGTTGTGAACTTGCATTCCATCCAAAAAATTGAATCTTTTGCTTATTGAATTTTCCACCTGAGGCATTGATGAAAGAATCCAGTATTGACTTGAACCTGGATGCAATAGTAATGGAGGATATGCAAATCGAAATGGTAACATCTACAAACTCCAAATGATTAATTCTCTTGAAGCCTCTTAGAATATTTATTCATGGAAGATTTCCTATTAATATTTCATGTTCCATCTTCCTAGTTAGAGATTCGACCATCATAGTATAAATTAGTGGGGAGAGGGAGCATCCTTGCCTAATCCATATACTAATCTAAAATAAAGGGATAGGCCTACCATTCACTAATGGGGAAATCCAAGGTGTGCTAACACATGTAGTGATCCACCTAATGACCAAGGGATTGAAACCAAATTTATGAATGATGTCAAAAAGGAATAAATGCCTCACTCAAACAAAGGAATTTTCCATGTCAATTTTGATTACCATGCATTTTTCCTTGTTTTCTTTGCTTGTGTGAATAGCCTCTTGAACTAGGATTATATTATCTATTATCTATATTTTCTACATGGATCCCCATTGATTATCCAAGATTATCTTTGGGAGCACCCTCCCAAGTCTATTTTCCATAATTTTCATCATTATTTTGTAAGAAGCATTGCACAGGGAAGATGGGTCAAAATCTAGAAAATGAAGATGGATTTTCCTCTTTTGATATTAGAGCAGGGAAAGAAGAATTTGTGTTCCCCCTAGCATATAATATTTATGTACATATAATATCATTCAGATCAAGTCATATTTGATCAACCCCCAACAAGATCTAGAGAAATGAATGTTGAAACCATCTAGACCTAGTGCCTTGTCTGGATCTAGACTCCACAATACTTCTTTTATAACTACACATTATTTGATTTGGTCCAAGATATTTTCTTTATTATCTAGGGAAAAAACCAAAGGGGTGTTGCTTAGAAGGTTAGCAGTGACATTAGGGTCTTCTCCCTCTTGTTCCAGATACATGTCTGGAAGAATTCCTTGGATGTTGATTTTATATCCTAAAAAACCGTGGCCTTTTTTCCATTATCCAATGCAATTTGTTTGCATTATTTCTTTGCCTCCTTGCCTTGTCTTGATGATGAAAAAATGTTGTTTAATGATCCCCATATTTTAACCAAAGGCTACTTGACTTAAGTCTCCAAGTTTCTTCTTCCACACTAAGAGCCTTATGAAAATTTTGAAAGATGTTTCATTCTGTTTGTTGTAGTTATTCCACCACTTGTCCCACTTCTAATTGTTCCTGAACCAAATTTATTTGAGAGAGAAGTGAATCCTTCTCTAAAAGAGGGGATGAATATGAATTTTTGACCCAATTTTTAAGTGCCACTTTCAGTTACTTTAACTTATGCTCCCAAATGTAGACAAGAGAGCCCACAATCCAAGTACACTGGACCTTGGAGATAACTTCCATTGATTTTTTTATCCTGCAAACACATAGGGTTAAACATAAATGGAAGAGGGCATAATTAGGGGATTCTTCAAGGACAAGAAGGATTAATTTATGATAAAAATGGTCGGAGGGATTATTTTAGAAGAGATAAGAAAGTCTTGAGTGAAAATATCACTATGAACCAAAAAACAATCAAGTTGTGATGCTATGTACCATGGACTAATCCTTTTATTGGAACAAATGAAATTTCCTTTAGAGGGTTTGATATCTACTAGGTTCAATTTCAACCATCAAGTCCTCCATATTTTCTCCTTAGTGTTCAAAGTGACATTGAAGTCACCTCCTATTATGTTATCCCATGAATCTTCTAAATTTTGGAAAGACAAAAGTGAGTCCCAACAAAATTATTTTTCTCTATAAGCCATCAACATGTAAACATTAACTATATTAAACTACTTTATTGAATATGAATAAATCTAGTAAGAATCCAATGATGAATACTATTGGTATTGAAACTTTCTAGTTTCATCTCTCAACCTCCCGTGAGACTAAGCGGGAAGAGGCAAGAATGTTACCCTAGGTTTTAAGCCCCAGAAATAAAGAACATTAGACCATAAACTAAAGAGTATAAGCATCAACACCTCTCTTTATGATTTTGAAAATATTTAATTTTTATTACATTTTGCAACTTATAACATTTATATTTTGCTTTTATACGTGAAATATAAATTAAACAAAATTTTAGTGAATAATGTAAGTGCAAAGCTTGAAAAGAAAATTAAACTAACTAAACCCTAAATTAAAAAAAACCCTAAATATATGAAATATAAATTAAAACAAAAATAAATATAATAACAAAATACAAATATTAAAATGAAAATAAAATAAAATAATGTAATATACAAATTCAAAAACTTAAACCAACTAAACTACTATTTTAAAAAGCTAAACTCTAAATAGTATTAAGTAAAATGAAAAGAATTATGTTTTTTTTAATATTACAATTGGTAAAGCTAAACTAATGAGCAAAAGAAATGGCTAAAGTAAGTTACATGTGAAAGAAAATTGTGTAATGTCCTTTTTGTTTTCTTTAAATATTGCAATTAGTAAATGATTAAAGAAACACAAGTTAAATTAAAAAAAGGAAAGAAAAGATTATTTACTTTAAAACTATTTTAAAAGTTGAAAATGTTTTGGTATTTTATATTTTTTTGAATATTGTAGAAAAGTGAAATTTAGAACAACAAAAGAAAATATTCCTTCATAAGAGTGATCTTTATTATTAAATGAAACTCATAGATTTGAATGAAGCTTTTGAATCCTTGATTTGGACTATAATTATTATATTTAACTATTTCAGATAGAATGTTATATACACATGAAGTAGCCAAGTATAGGGAAAAAAAAAAAATTGAGTTGGATATTTAATTAAGCAATGACAATAAAACTCAAGGAAGCTATCTGCATACAAGAAAACTGATTAGCATTAAAAAAAATTCAGACTTATAACACAACAAAATTAAGTAAATAAACAAATTATCTCAAAAACACAACTCAAACTCAACCTTGCTTTTTCAACAACTTCATTCAATCCCTACTGAAATTGAATGGAAGATGAATGATAAAATGAACCTTGGAAGATGAATGATAAAATGAACCTTACTCAACTCTGCATACCTCTCTCTAAAAGTTTTTCTTCCATCAACGGTTGGCTGTTGACTACTCATTTTATATCTTTGATAGGAGGTTCCAATCAGTTAGGGTCATTTTAATTAACCAACTAAAGTGTTCTTGGAATTTTGTCCGAAAATATAATATAAAATAGTTGGGAAAATCCCATTATTCCAAATTTGAATTTCTTTCTCCTGATTATGAACAGAAACCAATATCTCAATCAACGAATTTATCAAAACTGCTATGATTTTTGTTCATTTACATCTCGTTTTCTGGGCATATAGTCTGGCACACAACTCATGTGTTATGTTCTACCATAGAACTCACATTTATGTTCTCAATACATTCAACCACTAGAAATTGATTATCAAGGTTTCCTCCAACAATATTTGGCAAGGGGTATTCCTCTGCCTCAACCATTTCATCATCAAATCCAAAATCATATAAAGAAACTACACTTCTAGATGTCAGAGTTATCGTTAGTGAGGTTTTGTTGTTGGTTTCTCTTTATTTCCTATGATTCCAGCATTGTGATTACGAGTTGATTTACTTTGTGTGGTTTTTTAATAACAATGCAATCATTTGATTCATCCTTGGGAACTGCAGTTGTGGGAGGAATGTCCTTGCTCTTTGTAGCCCTCCTTTGCTTGTTTCTCCGCACAAACTTCGCCTTTTGAATAACAACTGGTTCTTGAGTTTGATTATTGGCAACAAAGATGCCCTTCGTTGCAGCAACCATGTTTGTCTGTGTGAGAACATCAACCTTAACAACTGTAAATGCGTCCTTAATTTATAATACTAACTACAAGTAAGGCTCCATCAATCATGATGTTAGAGCATCGAGATCATGACTACGGTTATGTCAAAGACCTGAGATGTGAATGATAATGATGGTGATGTATGGGGAGTAGAGATACAAGTATGAAGATTCATGATAGAGGAATGGATGATGAATCATGTACAAGGAAGAGTTTTTGTAGAGAATAAGCTGATATAAGTGTGAGTGATTAATGTATTCTGGTAGATGGATACTCTTTTATATGGATTTTAATAAACATTATTTATAATTGTAGGTACAAGAAAATCACAAATAAAAAGAAGAAAAAAAATCATATATTCAGGTGAATGGATACTCTTTTATATGAATTTCAATAAACATTATTTCTAATGGTCTGTACAAGAAGATGACAGATTAAAAAGGAAGAAGACCAAAGATCGAAAAATACAGAATACGGGAGGAAGATAAGGGAATCAGTTCAAAAGAGCAATGAAAGAGATAAATGAGGAGTATGATAAATAACTCCTACTTAATGAATACACATACAATGTTTAAATGAATAAATTATATGGTTTGTAATAAATTATATGGTTTGTAAGGTAGGTGTTACTAGAGTCTGTTTCATCTGGTCGACAAATGTACAACACTTACATATGTTGATGCTCATTCAAAGTGGCATCATCATAGTGAAGGAGAGCCAGAACATATTTTTGATCTCTGTCATTGCAAGGAAGATGTGATGAACTGCATCTCTTCCCGTTGATAAATTGATTGAAAAGGTCCGTATTGATTGAAAAGGTTAGTGGCTTCATTGGGGTGTTTCTAGATTACGTTTCCAAAACACAAATACGAGACAACGAGACGACTTCAGCAGAAGAAGCATATCTGTGGAATGATGGGAGATGGTGGTAATGATGCTCCAACTTTGGAAAAGGCAGATATTTGAGTTGCAGTGGTAGATACAAGTGATGCAGCTGGAAGTGCATTTGATTTTGTGCTCAGTGATCCAGTGACAGTGAGGTTTTCCTGTGTCGGTATCCAAGCTCATTGTCAATCCTATATATTCATCGCTCCCTTTGCTCTCGTCCTCATGATTACTATGTCATTATGTTGGAAATGAAGCAGATGCCTGATGTTGAAGAAAAACACCACCATCACCACGTCACGAGTTCGAATCCGGCAATGGCGAATGACAAGGGGGTTCTATGGATCTTTATTTTTCTATATTTAATAGTTTTGCTGGAGGATTTTGTTCACATAGAGCAGGATGCGGAAGATTTGGACGAAAATCCTCTGCAACGACATTTAACTAATTTCACTGTTTGTGGTGAGCAAGGTAAACCTCAAGCCATTGAAATGGTACGTGTAATTGACCTTTATATTTCAGGTTATATGTTTTCCAAAGAATGGTTCGTTGGACAACTCAAAAGGAGTTCACTGCGAGGGTTTTGGGCACGTAGAGTCATGGGATACAATAGGTTATGAGGATGGGTTTCCCATTGTTGTATCACAATGGATGCATCAGAGTACATCTGCGTCAAGCCTACGGGTCCATACAAGAAGTTATTTACTATTTTGCATGAAAAGGAGTAGAAACAACCTCTGGTTTCCATGTTGTCCAGGCTGGCCAGGTGGGCGTGTACGGGTAAGCAGTATATTTTTCAAAGAAATGACAGAGAAGAAAGAATTATACTTGTTGGAGTGCAACATTCCAAGAAGATTGTTTGCAAATTTAGCGGGTTTCCAGTTTATATTTGGTCGTGGGAACCTGCTGCATTCGCAAAGAAAAAGAGTGACTGCTCAAAGCATCAACTTTAAACTTCTGGTAATGCAAACATGCCTGTAATACGCAAACATAATCCAAAATAAGTTGGCTGCAGGTTCAAGATTAGTGGAGATATTGGCAAGTGAATCAAAGATCAAAGAGCAATGGTGGCAACATGTTTTCCCAATTTGAGTGTAGTTGTCTTGCCTAGTAAAAAAACCCATGAAGTCCAAGAAATATGCTTGATATGCTTGTTTTCGCTGAAGGATATGATGTCGAAAATAAATCTATTGGAAGGAGAGTTGAGACTAGTTAAAGTTTTTCGCTATGATTGCAACCATGTCACGTTGGTGGAATCCTGATCCCCATCTAAAGATCTCCCATAGAAATAATTGTAATAATCAATCCAGTCATGAAAATAAATAAAAGAAATTGAATTCAATGACAATTTTGAAACTAAAGATAGAAACCGCTGAAAGCTCCCAACTTACAGTCAAAACACATCTTAACTTCCACAAAACACAAAATAAATTCAATAATTGCAAGGGGTAAAAGCTTCGCCCTCATACAACGCGCCTGCTGCAAAGATTTTGAACTGCTACAGCCATATCTGGGATGTACTGAAAGCTCAAACTCGAGACCTGCGTCTCTCCAGCTAAGTTCTTAGAAACCCCAAAATCGGCCTCAATCCATACTTCGAATACCTAAATCCGTCCATTTGCATCCTTTTTTAAGAAAGCAGGCGATGCCAATGATCCAACATTTAAACCTCCTTGCAATGCACGGAAATTGAAAATTTATACGATTGTTTTGTAATTTGTGTGTGGTTTGAACTTTTTTTGGTCAAACTTCAACCAAACTCAAAATAAATTCAATAATTGCGAGGTAAAAAGCTTCACCCTCATACACGCGCCTGCTGCAAAGATTTTGAATTGCTAGAGT
>CBVK0100745946.1:0-10838 GCA_900067695.1 Picea abies
CAATAAAAAATAACATACTAACCTTGCAAGTTCAAAATCCGAGCTATGTAGATTGAGAATTGGATTTGTTCAACAAGTGGGTGACGAAAAAAATAAACAACTCAAACAAAAGCCAAGAACAGTGTCGCAACTATAGCAATTGTGTCACAAAGTCTCTTAAAGCCACGTATATATAGATAAAATAGTCAACTAGCCGTTAACACCGACCAAGGAGATAGGTAAAATTTTCGTCGCTATTGCCACGAAATTTCGTCGCTATAGCGACGAAAATCCTGACTAGGTTAAATTCAAATTTTCGTCAATATTGTGACGAAATTTCATGGCAATATCCACGAAAATCCTTCCCTATTTAAAAAAAATGATGAAACTAGTGGAAGCATGGAAAATTTTCATAGAATAATCCTCCCATTGTTAGTAGTGTCTTCGACCTTCAAGATTTCTTGCTCAATCCACTCCTTTTTCTTCGGGAGTGACTTTCTCTGAAGTGGTAGATCGTCTGCCATGTGTCCTCCTCAAATTGATTTCTCTATCCCGCTTCGAGACTTTGACACTTTCTACCAAGACCAGATCAATGATCTTTGACATCCTTCTTGATCAATGATTGGGATTCACTTCGGGGCTTTGGGGCTTCAATGCTTTCACTCTCTGCTTTCCTTCTTCGTGTTCTCCCTTAGTTCTTTCACAAGGAGATTGCGATCTGTCGACGTGTGTCTCCCCTTTGATATGACGACTTCTACCTGCTTCGACTCTCTCGATCTTTGGTCTTTGAGAGTTTCAACTCTCAACTGAAATCTCGAAGTGATTTCTCCGTAGCTCACAATCTTTCACCACGTGTCCCTCTAGATCCGACGGTCACTATCCACTTCAACCCTTTGTGCTTTGGGATTTTCAACCTCCTACGCACTCGTTCCTCTCGCAATGATTTTTCCTGAAGATGACAAACTCTTGCCACATGTCCTCCACAATGGATGGTTGCGATCTGCTTCGGCCTTCAGGACTTTGGGAGTTTGTCACCCTCTACATTTGGAATCCTACGAAGTGAATTTTCCCAGACTCTTTGATTTTTCGACACATATCTCCTGGAAACCAACGATCTAGATCTACTTCAATCTTCAGCTCTTCAAAGATTTTGCTTTCTCCTTATCCACAAAACCTCTGAAATAATTTTTCCTTGAAGTTATGGATCTTCCGCCACCTGTCACTCTTGATGATGGACGGTCCCAGGCCTCTTCGGGACTTCAGGGAATCCTCATTTCTATGTGCATGAAGAGACTTAACGCTCGCTCGCTTTACCTAGATCCAACGATTTGGAATGATCCTACTCCCTCCTAGATGGATGTTAGTCAGTGACTCGCGAAACCTTTAGAAATTTCCTCCCTTTGAAGACTCCTCCCACTATCTCTCTTGATATTTCTCCCTCCTTCTTCCCCTTTAACTCTTTAAAGAGTTACTTTGACACTTAGTCAAATTTCGGGTTTGTGCATTCCTTGCAATAAATTCTTATGCAAGACTTGGGTTCTTGCAGACAACTATGCACACCTTGCAGCAGTGACTTTGCACTCCTTCCAAAGGGAAAGTTTCGCGCTATCTCTTATGAGCTTCTGAGTCGAAACAAATTCTATCCACGCACTTGTTGTGGAATGTGTGCACAGCTTGCACGGACTCAGTGAAGACAAAATGATTGAACCTTATACACACATTTCACAGTTTCATATACCAAACAACACAACTCATTCATTCATGAAACAAAATAACAAGGAATTTTAAACAGTAATGACACCATGCATTTGAATCAATTTTCCTATGTTACATTCATTCCAAAAGTAAAAAAATGGCTACAGCTATGATCAAGCAACAACTAAAAATCCAGAATTTTCCTACTAACTCGCAACAACCTCATTTGGGCATACAAGACCTCTATTTATCTCAGAGGGTCCTTAGGGTTCCCCCCGACTACTCATCTACTTGAAAACAAAACCTAACTGCTACCTTAGATCAATTACATTCAAGACTAGGAATGAAAACTCCCAGATTACTCATGATCATTCAACTTCCAATCGTTTTATCTTCTTCTGTTTTTCAATCAGCTCCAAAAGATTCGCAGTAAATGCCAGTGTTTAAGATTCCAAAATGATTCCAAGTTGTTGAGTTTTCCTGCCATGTGTGCTTGCTCACGATGCTCCTGCATCATACTCCTCTGGACAAAAATTCATGGACTCTTGTCCATGAGCTCCTGCATTGACTTTCCATGTTTCTGGATATCAACTTCATTTTCCCAACTAGCATCTTCTATTGGGTGTCCCTTCCACTTCACCAAATATTCAAAATAGGTCTTCCTCCCAGTCTTTTTGTGAATCCTATGATCAACGATCTTCTCCATCTGTGGTTTTTCTTCTATAGGCATTTGTTTCTCCCACTGAATCTTCTCTTGATCTCCTGATCCCTCTGTGTCATCTTCCCTGTAAGGGTACAGGTCTAAAATGTTAAATATGGGTGATATGCCCACATCATCTGGCAGCTCAATCTCATAGGATTTTGCATCAAACATCCTTAAGATCTTACATGGCCCTATCTTCTTCATCTTTAACTTGTTATATGTTCCCCAAGGGAACCTTTATTTCCTGAGATGTGCCAGAACCTGATCTCCTACTTCAAATTGAAGTTTCATGCGATGTTGATCAACTCTGTGCTTGTACTCTTGGCTAGAGCTCTCCAACTATCATTTGATCTGGTTATGGAGCTTCTGCATTTCTACAGCAAAATATTCTGCTCCGACGCTTCTGATCTCACTCTGTTCCAAGTCTCTCAACTCAGATACTCCCCTTGGTTGCATTCCATACAATATTTGGAATGGACTCTTTCCAGTGCTCTTGTTTGGTGAGTCATTGTATGAAAATTTTGCTTGTGGCATAATCTGATCCCATTGATTATGATGCTCAGTGACCGGACTCCTCAATAAGTTTCCCAAATTTTTTTTTACCAATTCAGTCTATCCATCTATCTAAGGGTGATAAGCTGAGCTGAAGGAAAAATCTGCCCCCAAATTCTTCCATAATGTTCTCTAGAAATGACCAACAAATTTAGTGTCTCTGTCTGAGACAATGGTCTTGGGTAGTCCATGAAGTCTCACAACTTCCTTGAAAAACAAATTTGCAACATGTGTTGCATAACTAGTCTTTTGGCATGGGATAAAGGGTGTTATCTTTGAAAATCTATCCACCACCACAAATATGGAATCACATCCTCTTTGTGTTATTGGTAGTCCCAACACAAAATCCATTCTTATTGCATCCCAAAGCCTCTCTGGTATTGGAAATGGTTGATACAATCCAATGTTTTGTCTTTTACCCTTTTCATGTTGGTAGATTCTACATTTGTTCACAAATTTTATCATTTCTGTTCTCATACCTAGCCAATAGTATGAACTTCTCAATTGTGCAAATGTTTTATCATGGCCGAAATGTCAAGACAATCCTCCACTATGATTTTCCTTCAAAAGGTTATCCCTCATTGAGCATTTTGGTATGCACAACTGATTTCCCTTGAACAACAATCCCTCTTGAATCATATACTCTGTCCACTTGTTTTTGTCTCTCAGCACAAGATTTTCACATGCTTCATGTGCTTCCTTCAAATCTATATCATCACAATACATATCCTTCAAGCATTCAAACCCCAAGGTCTTCAACTAAAACTCTTGCAGAATCAAACATCTCCTGCTTAATGCATCGAAACTTTGTTAGCATTTCTAGCAATATGTTTTATGAAAAAAGTAAATTTTTTCATAAACTCAATCCACTTTCCATGCCTCTGATTCAATTTTTCTTATCTGGTTATGAATTGTAAAGCTTTGTTTGCCCTATACAAGACAAATTCCCGTGGAACAAGGTAGTGCCTTCATTTCTTCAGGGCTTGAATTATGGTCTAAAAATCGTTATCATATGTGGAGTCTTTTCTCTTAGTCTCATTCAGATTCTCACTAAAATAGGCAACATGCCTATTATCTTGACTCAAAATTGCTCCAATTGCAACTCCACTTGCATCACATCTCATTTGAAATGTCTTTCCAAAATTTGGTAAGACTAGAATTGGTCGTTCTGTTATTTTCTCCTTCAGTATATTGAAGCTCCTCTTGGCCTCCTCCATCCATTTAAAAGACTTGTGCCTCTTCTTCACTGTATCCATCATTGGTGCACAAATCCAACTGAAATATTTGATGAACATCCTATAGAAACTTTCTAATCCATGGAAGATTCTTACCTGAAACATACTCCTTGGTGATGGCCATTCTTTGATTGCTTTTACCTTCTCTAGATCCATCTTCATTTCATTTGAAGAGATCACAAAACCCAAGTAAATGAGCTCTGTCTTCATGAAAGAGGACTTCTTCATATTTATCAACAACTTCTCCTGCTATAGTCTCCTCATCACTAGTGTCATGTGTCTCAAATGCTCCTCTTTAGTCCTACTAAAGACCAGTACATCATCCAGATATAAAACAACAAACTTGCCAATGAAAGCTTTCAATATTTCATTCATCAACCTCATAAAATTACTCAGGGAATTTTTTAAGCCAAATAGCATAACAAGCCACTCATACAAACCTTCATTTGTCTTAAAGGTTGTCTTCCACTCATCACCTTCTCTCATTATTATCTGGGGATATCCACTTTTCAAATCTATCTTAGAAAATAAATTTTCTCCACTTAGAAAGTCCATTAAATCATCCATTCTCGGTAAAGGGAATATATACATGATGATGATCTTGTTAATGGCTCTTGAGTCTGTACACATTCTCCATCCTCCATCCTTCTTTGGACTCAACACAGTTGGCACTGTGCATGGACTCAATCTCTCTCTGACCAAACTCTTGTCTAATATTTACTGGACTTGGTTCTTTACCTCCTCATTCTCTTGAGGTGTCAGTCTATATGCTACTTTGTTTGGAAAACTTTCTCCTAGTATCAAATCAATATGATGGTTGATACTTTTAATGGGTGGCAATGAGTTAGGCAACTCATCCACCACTATGTTAGAAACATTATCCAACAATTCTTGAACTTTTCTAGGTAAATCATCCATCGAAGTACTTGTAAAGATAACTTTGGGTTTCCTCACCACAACAAACTGCATCTCCTGTTCTTTCTTGACTTCTTTCAGGAGTTCCTTCCTGCTCATGAGAAGTATGCTTGTGATGGCTTCCTCTTTCACTTTCTTCTCTTCTATTGTCAGCAACATGTGTGTCCTACCATTCTTCTCCAAGGTGTATGTATTCTTCCTCCCATCATGAATGACATTACCGTCAAACTGCCATGGTCTTCCCAAGAAGATATGACATACATCCATGGGAATTACATCACATAGAATTTCATCTCTATATCCTCCTATCTTAAATTCAACAAGGAATTGTTTAGTAACCATTACCTGGTGTCATTTCTGCAACCATAAGACTTTGTATGGCTTCGGATGTGCAGTTGTATCTAGCTCCAATTTCTCCACCATCTCTGTGGATATTAAATTATTAGTGCTCCCACTGTCAATTATCACCTTGCATACTCTGTCTTTAGTCTTGCAAGCTGTCCTGAATAAACTATTCCTCTACACTGGATTTTCAACTTTTGCCTCTGGTTTTAAGAGAACCTTTCTCAACATCAAGGATATTCCATCCTCTTCTCCTTATGTTTCAACATTCATTCTCTATGCTTCCGAAATGTGAGCTTCAGCTCCTCCTTTATTTTTATAGGGATATTCCCAAGACATGTGCCTTGTCTTTCCACAGGCATAGAACCTTACTTCTCCTCCTCTGCTTCTTCCTCTTCCTCTAGAAGAACTTCTTCCACCACCCTGTCTTCCTCAAGAAATTCCTCCTCTTTCCGAGTGACTGTACGGTTTCTCAATTTCCTCTTTGGATTTATGTGCCTTGTAATGGACAACTCCCTTGCCTTTGTTTAGGGCGGAGCTCCTACCTTTGCCTTGTTGGATTTGTTTTCTGGCCAACTTCTCCTCTGCTTTTAGTGAAAAATGATAATCATCCTCCACTGTCCTCACTAACATCATGTTGATCTCATCTTGGATTTCATACCTCAGGCCATTTATATACCTGAAAACTTTTTCTTCATCTTTCTGTCTTTGTCTAGTTCTGATGTTCATCTTGTAGAACTCCTCTGTGTACTCTTTAACTGTTATACCCTTCTGTCTCAGGTTCTGTATCTTCCTGACCTGATTGATCTGATAATCTTTGGGCATGAATTTAGCCTGTAGGTTGGATACCATTCTATCCCAATTCTTTATCTTATGTTTTCCCTTGCTTCTCCTCTTAGCATGTAGTTCATACGAACATAGTGTTGCATGTCCTTTTAGCTCGGTGACAACATGTCTCACATTTTTCTCCTCATCGAAATCTTCATAGTCGAAATATTTTTCCATGGATCTTATCCAATCCAACAACTCTTTAGCATCCAAATTTCCTTCATACATTAAGACCTCTATCTTGGCTCTAGCTCCCAATCTAACAACTACTCTCAGAAAGCTTTCTTCGACAAAATTTTCCCCCACATCTTCTTCGACTTCTACTTCTTCACTCTCTGCATCATTGATTTCTCCAGCATCAAGTGCCCTCCTTTGTGCTACCTCCATCACCTCTAATATTGCACGAAGCTCTCTCATTTATCTTTCTACAACACAATTGGCTAAAGGTGGCTCTACTCGTCTCTTTGGTTGCATTGTGTTGACTGTCTCTCACACACAGAGTACACCTTCGAGATCCTTTGTCTCCTCTCCTTTGCCACCTGTCTACAAGAAGAAACTCCACTCTGATACCACTTGATGCGGACCCCCTTCTCTCCTATGGGATGCGCGACCTCCTGGTCAAGGATTTTCAATTCCGAGCTAAATTCGTTCTCTGATACCTTAATGGTCCCACTTATGAATTAACACACACCCTTTTTGTCCTCTGGTGCAGGTTCTATGGCACCCACGACCTCTTTCTTCACGTTGTTGAACTCATAGGTTTAGGCACAAGATTTTCTCCTATTAGCCCCTTCTCGCATGTGACCTCAGGCTATGTCCTTGCATAAACACATGATTGTGAGCACAGAAAAGAGTGGTTTTGGATCAACCACTTTTATCCCCGCAATTTACCTCCATCTTACACATGCTCCTTTTCCGATATCGTGGTTCCGATTGCGGCCCACCCTCAAAATTGTAACATCTGAGCACTTTCTAGCCACGCAATCAAGCGTGACTGTCGATCTTATGATATTGATGGTTCTTCTGAACTAACGGTTCAGATATGCCCCTTTCAAATCTATGAATCAGATCTAACCTCTTTCACATTAACGGATGAGATTTTCTCTGTGATTTGACATTCAAAGTTTTCAAATCTCAAACATTTATTTCTCCAACAATGACTATCTTCTGGAGTGGAAGATATACTGACACATGTCCTTGACAAACGAACGGCTCAGATGAACTCCAACTCTCTGGACTTTGGGAGTTCTTGTTCAATCCACTCCTTTTTCTCCCGGAGTGACTTTCTCCAAAGTGGTAGATCGTCTACCACGTGTCCTCCTCAAATCGATGGCTCTAGTTTTATTCAGGACTTTGGCACTTTATACCAAGACCAGATCAACGATATTCGACACCCTTCTCAATCAACGGTCAAGATTCACTCAGGTGTTTCAACGCTTTCACTCTCTTCTTTCCTTCTTCGCGTTCTCCCTGAGTGCTTTCACCCAAAGATTGTGATCTATCGATGCATGTCTCCCCTTGGATCTGACGAATTCTACCCACTTCGACTCTCTAGCTCTTCGGGCTTTAGGAGTTTCAACTCTCAACTGAAATCTTGAAGTGATTTCTATGGAGGTCACAATCTGTCGCCACGTGTCCCTTT
Organism: Picea abies; assembly: GCA_900067695.1. Classification (NCBI taxonomy): domain Eukaryota; kingdom Viridiplantae; phylum Streptophyta; class Pinopsida; order Pinales; family Pinaceae; genus Picea; species Picea abies. The sequence continues at coordinate 7,892 of CBVK0100745946.1, forward strand.
GGATCCGACAGTCACTATCCACTTCGTCTCTTTGGGGTTCAGGAGTTTCAACCTCCTACGCACTCCTTCCTCCTGGAGTGATTTCTTCCGAAGATCATGGACTCCTACCATGTGTCCTCTGCAACAGATGATTGCGATCTTCTTCGGCCTTCGAGACTTTGGGATTTTTTCACCCTCTCACTTGGAATCCTCCGAAGTGAATTTTCTCGGAGTCTTAGATATATTATGTATCTCTTGGAAACCAATGATGTGGATATACTTTGGCCTTCGACTCGTTGGCAATTTTTCTTTCTCCTTATCCACAAAACTTTCGAAGTACTTTCTCCCAAGAGTTATGGATCTTCTGCCACCTATATGAGATATTTGGATGGGTGTGGGTGAGATATAGAAGACTCCCCACTAACTATCGATACAAATTATTGTCCACTAATGGTGTATCCATGCCATGCTCAAGTACGATCCCATAAAAGAAGGGTGTAGGTGTAGACTTACAATCTGTCATGTGGAATCTATCTAGAAAATCCCTGACATACTTAGCCTGAGAAATTTTGATGCCGAAAGCATCCTGACTAATCTCAAGACCAAGAAAAAAGTGTAGTGGACCCATGTCCATCATAGAGAACTTTTCATGCAAAATATCTTTGACCAAAGCAATGGCTGAAGCAGAGCTACCAGTGATCAAAAGATCATTCAAGACCAAGAAAAAAGTGTAGTGGACCCATGTCCATCATAGAGAACTTTTCATGCAAAATATCTTTGACCAAAGCAATGGCTGAAGCAGAGCTACCAGTGATCAAAAGATCATCAACATATAGAACTAATATCATCACAGAGTTAGTAGTCCTCAACATGTAAACATTGGAATCAAATTTACATATAACAAAATCATGTGAAAGCAAGTAAGAATACATCTTTTCATACCATGCTCTAGGTGCCTTCTTGAGGCCATAGAGAAACTTCTTGAATCTGCATACTAAATATGAGTTCTGAATGAACCCCTGTGGTTGCTCCATGTAGATCTCCTCTAAAAGGTCACCATGAAGAAAAGAATTCTTCACATCCATCTGGTGAACTTCCCATCTAGTGAACTTCCCATCCTTTGGCTGCTGCAATGGCTAGAGCCAAGCGAATGGATTCCATATTTGCTATAGGAGAAAAGGTCTCATCATAATCTATCCCATGAATCTACTGAAATCATTTTGCAACTAATCTGGCCTTGTACCTGCTCACCTAACCATCTGCTTCTCTCTTGGTCCTGTAGACCCATTTGCATCTAACAAGTTTCTTCCCTGGTGGAAGTGGAACCAGATCCCAAGTTCGATTCTCTAGGAGAGAGTCATGCTCCTCCTACATGGTTTCTTCCCATAGTGGATTTCCAACAACTTCAGTGTAGGTATGTGGATCAAAAGATTGAATCATATAACAATGCATTGGCATCACTGGTTCAGAAGATGAAAGTACATGAGAAGGATCCACATGTTGAGATCGAGTCCTCCTCGAATCCAATGGATCCCCTACAAGTTTGCCTGTTGCCTGAAGTGTGAATTGTGCCTTCTTGGGCATTTGTTGAAGCTCCAACGTTGTATCCTCATTTGGTTGTAGTACCTACTCATTTGCATGTATAGAATCCTCTGAATATGTGTTTGAATATGTAGCATCTGAGTGTGTGGAATCATGATCTCTGATGTCTGGAACTAATGGAAGCACAAGAGTCTCTGCATGTTGCACTGGAGGTGCATACAAAGGACTCTCCTCAAATTGAATAGTGTGCTCAATGATGAGCCCATCTGTAGAGGGATCAATCAATATGTACCCCTTCACATCATCTGGGTATCCCACAAAGATGTAATGTGTGCTCTGTGGATCTAAGGATTTCCTCTTTTCAGAAGGAATATGGGCCCATGCTCTAAACCTAAATATGCAGAAGTGTGTGACATTTGGTTTGTCACCTATCCAAGACTCAAAAGGTGTCCTATCCTCAATAGATCTGTGAGGTGATCTGTTCTATATGTAAGTAGCACAATTAAGTTCCTCAACCCAAATATTGAAAGGAAGTGATCTTCCATGCAACATGCAACTGGTCATCTCCTTGAGAGACCCGTTCTTCCTTTCAACAACTCCATTATGTTGTGGAGTGTATGGAACCATGTGCTGCAGCTGGATACCAGCTTGTTGGCAGCCAATTCACATTTTTATACTGTCCTTATAAGATGCCTACACCAGTGTTTTTCAACCCTTGATTTGCATGGCAATATTTGCGATAAAATGACACTATTATTTCGTGCATTCGCACACTTACCTTGGTTCTCGTTTTCACGAATGCAAGCGTGAAAACTTTGATTTTGAAGTCATATTAAAGACGTCACTGGATTGTTATGATCACTCTTGTCTATAGGTTCATTTCGCTTCCAATTTAATTATGGTTATACAGTTGGCAAGAACTCAAGATTCTTTACTCATTTGGCATTTCTGTTGTTAATATGATTTCCATTTTTATGAGGCTGTGATGATTTGTTAAAGATTGTGATTCAATCGTTGATGCATTGGTGGTTTGATTTCTATAGTCTTTGATCGATTCCCTTGACACATTGGTTTCATGAAAACACATTGACGTTGTGGTTATACCCTTGGTGTGATCATTTCATACAACACATATGTAATATGATTGAACCCTTGGTGTTGATTTCGAATCATTATTTTGGTTTTAAAACTATGCTAAAACTATGCTTGTGCAAATGTTTGGTCGACTTACCATAGGTTTCATTAATTGTTTAAATGGCATGGTTTTTAACATATGCAATAGTTATATGCATCGACGGTTGTACTGTGGGAAATGACTATTTTGCATGGGATGAGATAGCTCCACCACCTTCGCACATTCTGTCATTAATGCTTTCCCCCTATCCCGGGTCACCTCTGCTAGTTTTCGGGCGAGCCTATGAGTTAT
>CBVK0100745947.1:0-10837 GCA_900067695.1 Picea abies
ACAGCTCATTATCACCATTGCTGATTTGGAAATTGACTGTGGAGCCAAAAGACCCTATTTGCTACTGATCGTGATTCCGGGAGCTTCAGTGGACCGAATCGACTTCTGCTTGGACCAAGTAAGTACAAACTCCCCCATCTTGCATTTTAATACGTAGTTTGATGCTTTTTAGTGTGTTAGGGGGGTGGCCGTCGCCCTTAAAGGGGACGGCCCTAGTAACCCGCGGGCTGTCCAGAGACAGCCCGCGGGTACCCGCGCACATGATTAAGTCAGCACGCGGGTACCCGCGGGCTGTCCTTCTACAGCCCGCGGGTTACCCCCGCGCAACCAAAAAATTGAAGTGGCAAGATATTAACTCTCCTTTTTGCCTTGTGGTTTTTGCAGGATGTATGTGCATTGGAGAGAGAGAGAGCATGAGGTTTCCTATGAGGCAGTGGATGCTGATCCAAATGTGATGGCCACGCTGACACAGTGTGGGCTCGTCAAATTCTTTCTATGTCCATTTATGCGCGCACAACCGAGGCTACTGAATGCCTTGGTTGACTACTGGCACCCTGATGCCGATGCCTTCATGATCGAGGGGAAATCTTTGACGCCTACTATTGAGGACATTTACTTCTTGACGGGCCTCTCGAGGAGAGGGGAACCCGTCAACCTGCATACATTTCCGACGGGGACGAGAAAAGTCTCCGAGTTGATTGCAGAGTACTGTGTGGCTGGCACCAGCCAGGGGACTTCCTGGGTGCCAGTTAACAGTGTTATTAGCCTGACCTTACAGACCATTTTGTCGCTCATTGGGCGAATTACCGGCTCGACCGCCCATCATTAGGCTACGCGCGCACAGATGAACTGTGCCCTTCAGTGCATGAATGCACAGATTTTTGACTGGAGCACCACACTGCTCGAGGTGATGAAGAGGCAACTGACAGATTGTCGTCAGCGGGAGCACAGGAACTTCGGGTTTGGGACTATCTTATGCTCATTCTTCTTCGAGCGAGTTCCATGTTTTAGTCCCTGGATGACTGTGCGGGGACATCTGGCTACGTTCCCAGCGGTATGCAGATGGGTAGCTCTACTGCCACGACAGGGTGGCGGAAGGACCGTAGAGGCCTTCAATGATGATTTCTTTGCATGGTTGTCGCGGCAGATACCCATGATAGAGGAATACCCATACGCGGGGATTGATTTATCCAAAGATCCAGAGACGCCAGTGCCTCCAGGCGAGGCGCGAGGAGAGATAGGTAAGTCTCCTCCTGTACTGTTTTTTTGTTTGTATATGTAATTTTTATGTCTTTTAGATATATATCATGTTTTTGGATGACAGAGCTTCTAACGGGTGACTTCTTGTGTCGCTTGTAGATGTGGGACCTGTGTGGCCTGCCAATTTTGCGCAGAACAAGCGCCGTCCATGGCCAGAGGCCGCAGCTGCCGCCGCCAGGGGAGTAGCAGTAGCAGGGAACCCTCCCGCAGGAGAGGCTGAGAGGGCTCTTAGGCAGATTGAGCAGAACTTCACTGAGCTCACTCGCACAGTGCCCATGATCGAGATCGAGGACATGCCGATCCCGATGCAGCGACATATGGTGGGATTACCTCGGACATGGGTCCGATTATTTAGGTGTTTGGGTCGAGCTGTACATGAGTATAACAGGGCCCATAGGCCCTGAACAACTTTTGTAGACTTTTGTGTGCCTCGAGCACTGACATGTATTATATTTTTTGAGGGCATAAGCCCTAGTGACTCATTATGGTTCCCACCTTTTGAGGCGCTTGCGCCCATCTATGTACTCTGATACTTTTTATGATGTTTATATATGATTTTTATTTCTTTTATGTGTCTTTGATGGATGATGTGTACCAAATGTATTTACATGTGTTTGATCATGATTTTCTTTATGTGTGAGCAAGATGCCAATCTAATATGTGATTAGCTAGAGTATCTGTGATTTGATTTAGACTTCTAGGAACATGAAAATATGTAATATAATCAAAGTAACGTTCCAAGAGGCGTACCCTAAGGAATATTCGGTGTAAAGTAGGATCGTGCACACGGTATATTCTGTTTAGCTGCGACACAACCAGTTGAGCATCTAGATAGACCCGGAGGCGAGAGATACCCAATGACAAAGCGTCACGAAGCAACTCAATAACTGCACTATACTCAGCAACATTGTTTGTGGTGTCACCTAAGAATATCCCTTCGGAAGATAACAACTGACCCTGTGGTGTGAAGATTACCCAAGCTGCGAAGGCAAGCCTTCGCGTGTGTCGACTAGCACCGTCCGCATACCCAATGAACACCTCGGACTCATTTGACATCTGCCATAGTGACGAAAGATAACATTAATGACACGTCCATGACACGTTTTTCAAAAGAAACGAAAGAAAGTAATAGCACAAAGACTATACATATGTTACAAAAAGTTACCCACAGTGACCCTATGAGTAGCACTTCTTGAGGTAGAGCCCATTTCTAGGCTCCGCCAAAGTATTCCCTTCAAAATCGACCAGACGATAAGTGCCCTTCTTTAGCACCTCTTTAACAATGAAGGGTCCAAACCACATGGGTTTGAACTTTCTTGCCCCCAGGGGGTCCTTATCTTGGTCGTAAACCAGGACAAGGTCGCCCTCAGAGAAAACCCGAGGACGAACGGACCTATCGTATTGACACTTGACTCTATTCTTATGAGCCTCGTTGGCCAGGGCCGCGTCGCGACGCTGCTCATCAAGTTGCTCAAGGTGTACTAACCGTTCTTCTAACGGAGAAGTGTCTGGCAATAACTGTACTGCCAACTTTAGAGATGGAATTTGACATTCAATGGGCAAGACTGCCTCCAGCCCATAAACGAGTTGGAAAGGTGAGAAACCGGTTGCAGTCTTAATAGATGTTTGATATGCCCATAATGCCGAGTATAACATCAAATGCCAGTTTGACTTAGCTGAGTTGATGGTTCGCTGTAGCATTGTCTTAAGCGTTTTGTTGACAGCTTCCAATTGCCCATTGGCTTGGGGATAATAGGGTGATGAGTGTTCCTGCCGTAACCCAAGATTTGACGTTAACTCGGTCATCATTTGATTCTGAAAGTGACTGCCATGGTCAGTGACAATCTCTCTCGGGACTCCGAACCATGCTATAATCTGGTTAAATAAGAAGAGAGCTGCAGTCTCTCCATCATCTTTGAACGTCGGCATGGCTTCGACCCACTTAGTAAAGTAGTCGACAGCCACAATGATATAGCGATGCCCCCGTACTGATGGGGGGTTGCAAGTAGTGTAATCAATCCCCCACTTGGTGAAGGGACCGACAGTGATAACAGGAAACATCGGAGCTGGATGTGCCCTCATCTTCCATGAGAAGATTTGGCAAGGATGGCACTTTTTGACCGACTCAACACAATCTTTTATAAGCGTGGGCCAAAAGTAACCTGCTCGTAAAATCTTTTGGGCTGTTGCCAACCCGGATAAGTGACCGCCACAAGCTCCTGTATGACAATCATTGAGCACTATGAAGGCCTCCTCATGAGTGAGGCATCGACGCAAGATAGCATCTACACCTCGCCGATACAAAGTATCATTGAGGATAAGATAGTTCTTGGCCTGATGGCGTATCCGCCGACGCTCATCACGAGAAGCAGAGTTAGGACACTTCAAAGTCTGGAGATATATCAGTATATCTCCGTACCAGGGGTCAGACGATTCGATCAAGAACATATCACCCCAGATAGGTGATTCCTCAGGCACAACGTCATCTGACTCAACCGGAAGTTCCGAAATAAGTTCTGCGAAGACTAGTGATTTCCTGGATTTTGCTGAAACAAAATCTAAGTCAAACTCTTGAAGGATGACCATCCATCTACTGATTTTTCCACCGATGACTCGTCGTGTCAACATGTACTGAAATGGATTCACGACGGCAATGACAGTGGTCTTACGAAACAGAACATAGTGACAGAACCGTTGAACAACATGGACTGCTGCCAACGCAAGTTTTTCAAGATGGGTATAGTTAAGTTCCGGACCTACGAGGCCTCGGCTCAAGTAATAGATCACGTATTCGGAAAACGAATCATCTTCTTGAACTAAAACCATGCCGATAGTTGACTCTGCGGTAGCCAAATATAATAGGAAATCCTTGTTATAATTCGGTGGCCGTAGCAGAGGTGCGGTTATAAGGGCGTGTTTCAATGCATCGAAAGAGCGTTGTGCGGCTTCGTCCCAAAGAAAAGGAACGTCTTTCTTCAGTAAACGCATGAAGCCCTTGGTGATTTCGGCATAGTTGGCGATGAAGCGTCGTAAGAAGTTCGCCTTGCCTTGAAGACTTTGAAGTTGTACAATTGTGCGTGGGGGGGGCAACTGGACTATTGCCTCCACCTTAAGAGGATCAACCATGATCCCCGTTGTTGAAACGATGAAACCTAACAAACATCCTAACGTGACGCAGAAGCTACACTTGTTGGGATTCAAGCGAATTTGGAAGTAGCGGCAGCGTTCAAAGATTAGTCGGAGGTGCGTCGGATGATCTGTTCGCTTGCGAGAGCGTGACGCTAAATCATCTAGATATGCCTCGACTATGTGTTTGAGGTCGTGAAACGCAAAAGACATGGCCCGCTGGAAAGTGGCTCCAGCATTCTTGAGACCAAAAGGAATTTTTCGATAGGCGAATGTACCCCACAGACAGATGAATGCCGTTTTATGTTGATCCTCGGGTTTGATTTGGATTTGGTTGTAACCCGAGAAACCATCCATGAATGAAAAGGCTTCACAACCGGCGCACTCATCAATAATCTGGTCGATGAATGGGGTTGGGTAATTATCTTTCGGACATGCCTTATTCAAATCATGGAAATCGTTACATACACGAATCGTGCCCTGTTTTTTATCGAATGGAACAGGATTTGACACCCATTCAGTCAAGTGGATAGGGTATATGAACCCAGCCTTAAGCAATTTCTCAACTTCAGTTTTGATAGCTGCTGCCTTCCTTGGATTAACAGGATGAAGTTTCTGTCGAACAGGCTTTGCGTCCGGATATGTAATGATCTCATGTTCAACAATTTTCGGATCGATGCCTGGCATTTCCTCATAAGACCAGGCAAAAATGTCGCAGAATTCTTTGAAAAGATCTGTGTAAATCTGAATCTCTTCGGGGGAGCAATCTGCTCCGACGAAGACATTCTCCACGACACCGGGGGTTCAGGAGATGTTGATAGGCATCGTTTCAGCGATCGTCGCCATGTTGCCCTCAGCATAAACATCGTGTGTAGCTAAGAGGTTGATGGGACAAGGCTGATCTCCCGTCATGGTGATGGTGAACTCTCCTGCCTCAATTCGATGTAACTCTGGGAGGAAGTATGATCTGTGATGAAGATCTTCTCAGGGTTTGTCCGGACCAGTCATTGCTTCGATTATAGCTTCGTCAGAAGGCAAGACTAAGTCTAACGAATCGGTGTCAAGAAGAGAATTCTGAGCCTAGATAGGCTCAAGGATTGGATCCAATTCTGGTGCAGGAATCGGATCCGGGGGAGTTGAAGTTTGTTGAACCAAAGAGTATGCTACTTCGGCTGCCGACAAGGGCATAGACATGCCCGCATGCCCTGTCGCATCCATCGTATCTGATGGGGAAGGAAGAGTCCACAGATCCTTAAAGTAAGTCGTGCGGAACGACGAAACATGGAAAATCTCGGCCTTGTGGTGAGTCGATATAAACTTGACATCGCCCTGAGGAGGTGGGTAATCGAAGGTACCCATCAAAGATGGGCACAAACCAACTCCTATGTTGACGACACCGACTTGAGGATTATCTACCATGGGAACCGTGGATGCCCCCAAGGCTGGGTCAGGGCGAGAGAAGGATAGTTGATCAATAGTCACTATCCGGCCTTCATGTGGAAACAATAAGACTCAGAAGATTGTAGCAACTACTGCTTGCATTGCATATGTCCAACTACGACCCAACAAGAGGTTGTAATCGATGGGAGCATCGACTACCTCTACCTCGACGCACACAGTTTTTCCCCCTAACTGCACATGGAAGGAAGGGATGATGCCGTGCGGTCGGAACAAACGACCATCGAACGCAGTGAGAAGAGTAGGTGACGGAGACAACTCGGGTTGAACAATGGCTTTCCAGCATGCTAACGACATAACGCAAGTCGAAGCACCCTCGTCTACCACCGTGCGGAAAATGTTTCATGTAAAGGTTTTCGTGGGGTGAGCCACTACTATCTGAAATGCGACGTGATAAGGTAAATGAGGCTTCAAATCGGTCGTATCTAACATGATCGTTCCCGGGTTACAAGTCTCAGTAGAGCCCAAAGCAGTCAACAAAGATTTTCTCTGAGCGGGGCAACTTTGGAGGACTTCCAAAGCGGACATAGCACAAGGGGTTTGTGACAAATCTTCCACCACAGAGTAGTTCTGGGCGGCCCTTGCATTTGGATTGTGAGAAGCACGTTTAAACGCACCTTTGGGGATGCGAGTCATTGTTTCACCCAACGTCTTCTCGATCTGTAGAGGAAGAGATGGGATCTTGGCTTCTTTGCCCTTATCAGAGGCACTCGGCTTGGTATAATCGTGAGCTCTAGTTGCTATGAAAGCGTCACTTTTCATCATGTATACGTTCGCGGAAGATGAAGCGTTTTGGGAAGAACAGTTTTTGTGGCTGCCCTTCTCTGTATTCGCAGAGGCTTGAGTTAGATTCTGTCCATGCTGAAATGGATTAGTCAACACAGCTTGTTGTTGCTGCATGAAAAACTTCTGGGCCTCTGCAAGTTGAGGGCATAAGTGAGTTGGGTGGTCTTCTGCACAAAGATTGCACAGATACCTCACCTTTCTCTTTTCTGTGGTGCCCTCGCCAGCCTTATCATTTGGTTTCTTATCCCCCTTACTCTTTTTTTGTTGTTTTTTATTCCCGTCGGGCTGCTGGTTGGCCTTTGGGTTAGTCGTCTGTACAGAGTGTACTTCCGACGTTTGAGTAGGAGGAGCAGCCGAAGCAGTAGTCTGGCTGGCCACTGAGTGTTGTATTGATAACTGTTGCAATTGTTTTGTCAATTGCTCAGTGGGCTTAGTTTGTGCCGAACCGACTATACCATCGGCATGTGGTCCAGCTCTCTGTCTGGTTTTGTCCAGGATCGATCGTGGTGCATCCGGCAGGATGTTGTACAATAGACCAGACTGAGAGTAAATCAGCTCAAACTGTTGAGCTCTCATGATGGCTTCTTCCTCAGAGAAAACCCTTGAAGTTGCGATGTCTTTGGATAACTGCGGAACTAAAGACTTAAGGAACCACTCAAGCAGGAATGCTGGTGGGACGGGTACCTTGATAAGGCTCTTTCGGCGGCGCCACTCTCGGATATGATCCGAGATATGGTCCGCAGACGTCTGCTCGAAGTTGGCTAGCAACTCTGTGCCGACGTCGTATCTCACAGGTAACTGGAAATGGTTAAGGAAAGCCATAGCCAGTTCGCCGAAAAAGGAATATCATGAGCAGTCGAGCTCTATGTACCATTTCGCGGCACTCCCAATAAGAGTGCGTTGAAACAATCGCAACTGAACGGAGTCATCCTTCAGTGAGTTAGATGAACACCATAAGTGGAAAGTGGTCACGTGATCACCCGGATCTTCATTGGGTTTGGCTTCGAACTTGGGGATGTCCGAAGGAAACTTCGTCGGCATAGGGGGCCAACGCGGATCGTGACAAATGGGATCATTCAACAACCGTGTTAAATCCGGCAAGTGTAACGTTGCCAAGAACGGAAGTTTAGGCTGTTGCTGATAGCCGGGATAAAAGGGTCCTGGGGTTTGACTGGCACCAGGTTGCCAGGAAAAGTTTGGTTGTTGGCCAGGGTTTGGGTAGAAGCCTTGGCCTTGACCAGCGAAAGGGTTTTGCATTTGCGGGGACATCATTGGTTGATTCCCCATGAAGGACATAGGATTCTGGGCATTCATGGTGTTTTGTGGACTTTGGGAAGGATTATTCCATGCCGGTCCTGGGGGGAGAGGCATAGCAGCTTGTCCAGGGTTCCATTGATTGTGGAAAGCATTACCCCAGAAAGGCATTCCCGTGGCGGGATTGGATCCTTGTCCTGAGTTCCAAGGTCCTGGTATCTGTGCCCCTAGCGCAGGAATAGTACCCTGTGCCGGATTAGACTGTCCAAAAATAGGAGTGCCCCCAGATGGGAAAGCACTCGGTGTGAGAGTGTTATTACCAACCGCCCCATTCCAAAAGAACGGTGACGAACCTACCGGCAAAGTTTGTGCAGGTTGTCCTTGACTCGCGGCTCCAAGTGAACTTGTGTGTGCGGGTTGCCCGGCGGTCTACTGATGCGGACCACCGAGCGATGGGGACGAAGGAGGAATATGACCTCCAGCGTAAGGGAAGGCATTGAAAGAGGCAGGAGTGCCTCCAGGTTGACCTTGCAAGGAAGCGTTAGAGCTCCCTGCCCCTAGACCCAAAGTCTGTGAAATGGAAGAAGTGAGTGCAGGACATGTTCCTGAACTAGGCATACTGTATGAAAACGGAGCGCCTGTCACACTAGATGTAAAGGGATTTGTGGCCGCCACGATAGATGGGGTCGGACCACTTTGCGACGTAGTTACAGTCGAGACCGTGGTGGCCCAGATTGCCGACGGTAAGTTAGGAGAGATTTCTCCCGTGGTGACAACAGTGACAGGAATGGAAGACGTCCCAGTTGAGATGATTTGTTCCATGACTGGGTTTGGTGAAAATAGGCGTTCGTAAGATTGAACTGAAATAATCACGTCCGGCCCAAAATCAGTGTCTGAGGTTTCAACTGCGCCAAGATTGGCCGTCGATTCCTCGGGGGGTTGTTCGGAGTTGAAAGCCCTGGTTGCTTCGAAAGACCCAAGATGGTCTAACTTCCGCCTCAAGGGTGGCGGGGGTGGCTCTAGCATCACCAGCGGTAGGCCTAGAAGCCTTCATGACCGGCGGAGCTCTGAATCCTCCACTGTGTGAAATAATTCACGACACGCTAAGGCAGTCTACACGAACAAACAGTAACACGCACTAAAGAAAGCCCCTAAAAGATAAATCAAGCAAGCACTATACTAGTAGGAAGAGAAGTTACCACAACCAACACTAGAGTACCTTACCGGTGCAAGTGCAACTCGAATACGGAAGCACCCTCCGGGTCTACTCTGCAAAGCGTTGGTCCGAAGTCTGCCCTAGGTACCGCGGTATACCCCCGCAGTCACCTGTGTAAGTCCCTAGAAAATATAGGCAACTAGTTTGCCGGCACGTGAACAACTATCAGGCGGGTACAGTCGACAGTCTGAAGACCACAATGAGCAGGGTATCAAGCCCGAAACCTATCAAGGGTATCAAGAGCAAGTGTTCTGGAAGATGACTGAGGACCTCGAACAGATTCAAGATCCATGAAGCTCCATGGCAAATGCTAACGATGGAATCCCTTAACAGATCCTCTATATGTGTTCTCCACCACGTTCGGTCCAGCTTTGGAGGGGTTATCTCCGCTGCCTTTCCTTACGCGACCTCGTGTTTAGCCCCTGTGTTAGAGGGGGGTCCTGAATAGCTTTCTGTAACTGGACTTCTACACTCCCTAATGACAGACTCCAATGTTTGTTTTAGGTGGCCTTGGAGAATTTACTCTCCAACCTATTCCAAGGCCCTAGCCTGAGCTAATGTGTGCACCCTACGAACGGAAAAGTCTACTTGATTTTATTAAGCGTTGCTTTTAGTGGGCTTTTTTAAATCTCAAGGTACGGAAGTGAAACTGATGGTGTGTAAAACAGACTCAAAGCAAAATGCATAGGAATGCTGAAAACAAACTTTTTCTAACATGCAAAACCAACAACTTTTCCAAAAAGAGTCTTTTTTCTTTTCAAGTATGACAAGATTTTCAAGCAACAATCCTACAGAAATTTTACCCAGATTTGTGTGTTACTTTTGTTTCGAACTGTACTGAAAAACTTATTCAACAAAAACTTCTTTCCGAGCTACTAACCTAAACTATGAAATAAATATTTTTTGCTTTTGTTTTTTCTATGCAAAAAATTCAAATCACAAGCACAGGCTAAAGGAGGAATGCCCCAGCCTACTGACTGTGCAGTCCCAGACTCTAAACCTCTGAGAGGAGTTCTTTTCACCACAGGAGGGGATGACTGCCCCACCCAAGCTGAAAAGCCACCTAACAGACTCGCGACTGTCACCAAGACAGCCCGCGTGTATCCGCGTGCTGAACCGATACAGGGCACGGGTACCCGCGTGCTAAGCTTAAGCAGGCCGCAGGTATGTTTAAAATCCAAGAAAAAATCACACACAGCCAATCTAGTCCTGAAAAAGACTTCTGGTACTGACAACCAGAGTCCCTGACAGGCTGAGATGCTGCTATTTTAACAGAAACACAAATTTTTGCAAAAAAGAAATGCTAATGTGAGGAAACACACCACAAGACAGACTGAAACACAAGACACCAAACCACCCAAGACCCAGACAGGATCCAGAAAGCCCCCTGAGAAGGTAAACTTCTGACAGGGGAAGAGGGGACTGCCTCTTAAACTTCCTGGTCACTACACGCTACTGAAACCACTACAGGGCACAGGTATCTACGTGTTGTAGAAGGTTAGGGCGCGGGTCACCCGCGGGCAGGGCTTCTGCAGGCCGCGGGTACCTCTGTGTGTCCCAGAAAGAAAATGTCGAGCGTCAGTCAAAGAGAACTGGTATTAATCACCAGGCTCTCTGCTAGCTTTCGACTAACAGAAAACAAAAAATAAGAAGAGAAACTGAAACTTAATTCTTTTAAACTACCAAGCCCGGAAACCCTAAGAGTAAGACGCTCCCTAGTGGAGTCGCCAATTCTGT
>CBVK0100745948.1:0-10837 GCA_900067695.1 Picea abies
TTAATTGTATGTTGTGTATCTTGTACATGTGTTATAATGTTATCAAAATTTCATGTATATGTTGCATGTATGTGTTTATTGTCACTTCCACTTGAATATATGTATGAAAAAAATGTCTATCTATCTATATATATATATATATATATATATATATATATATGAGCTCAAACATATCATGCATAACCCAATGGCTTAAGACTGGGGTGTGTTACAATTGGTTTCAGAGCAGTTTGGTTTTGAAGTAGTGGTGTGTCCCCAACAAGGGTGACCGGGGGACATTACAATGTTGCAATATTTTCCCAAGACCAAGTGGAAATGGGAGGTGATAACAATGTATTTTATCACAATATTTCCGAAGACATTGAAACAATATTATTCTATCATGGTTTTGGTTGGAAAGCTATGAAAGGATACTCATTATTCCCATAAAATATACACCAAAAGAAGTCAGCATCATAGAAATTTTTAGATTGTATGGGATGCCTACAACAGTTATATTAGATAGAGATGAAATTGTATGGGATGCCTACAACAGTTATATTAGATAGAGATGAAAATATTTCATTAAATTTTTGGAAAGGACTGTTTGAATAATTGGTTACACAATTAAACTTGAGCACTTCTTATCATCCAAAAATAGATGGGAAAACCAAAATAACAAATCAAATATCTTCACATGTATGTTATGAACAAATCAAATAAGTGGGAGGATTACTTGCACCTAGTATAATTTTATTATAACAATGGATATTGGGCACCATAAAAAATGAGTCAATTTGAGTCTCTTTATGAGAAAATATGCAATACTCACATGAGATTGGATAACTCATTGAAACAAATGATGATTGGATTAGAAATGGTTAAGGATATGGAACAAGAGGTTGTTAATATGAAAAATCTCAAGATAACCTAAGAACATGTTTATGTCAAATTTAAACCATGAAGGAGTTCCTTAAAATATGGAACTTGTGCCAAACTTACACCTATATACTATGGGTCATTTGAGATCCTAGAAAGGATTGGACTAGTAGAGTATATGTGTGCAATACCTTATACCATTAAAACCCATAATGTTTTCCATGTTTGAATGATTAAGAAATGTACACATGATCTTAAATGAATAATTGATTGGGTTGTGATCCAAGTGGAATTAGAGGGAAAGTTTTATCTAGAACCTATATGCATCTTAGACAAGAAAGGAACATTTCTCTAGAAATAATTCATTACCTAGGTAAATATGCAACAAAATCACTTTGGACTAGATCAGAATACTTGGGTGATGGAGGATACCATGAGAAAGTAATATTCATTCCTATTTTAGTCTTGAACATTGCTAAAATAGAACAATTTTGAGGATGGTGTTATTCCCGGAGGGGTTCATGTCCTAGTTTTTACCCTTTGGAATTATCTAAACTTAATTGTGTATATTTTTAAATGTTTTTCATATATACTTTTAATTATTGTGTTTTATTCACACCATGAGGTAGACAAGCCAGTGGGATCATTTTGAATGATTGTAAACATTGAAATTTGAAAAATTAATGAAATATCGAACACTGATTGAGAATGGTCATATAAAGGGCCTATGATATCATAAGAGGGGAAATGTAAGGGGGTACAAGGGAATTTTTATATGCCTATATACCTATGTCTCTTATTCCTACTTTTTCTACCCACCTTTACATTATGTTAAACTTTTCTCTATTATAACATTGATGTTGAGCCTAGCCTGTAGTATAATTGGAGATCTGAGAAGTGGATCTAACCATGTTCCAAATTTAGCTAACCATATGCCACATATTTTCATCTCCCCACCTATTTTAATACAGGAAGTGTTGGATTAGGAATCTATCTGTCCATGTTTTCACTCATGCTAAAAGAGGAACTTCAAATAGGAAAAGAGAGTTGTTTTTGAAAAGCACAAAGAAGAGAAAATTAGTGTTTTTTTCTAGAAAAAGAAAGCTACCATACTATGGGACTACATATATCATGAAACAAATCCATTAGAGCCTTGGAAAGAAGAGGATAATGTAGAAAACCATACATAATATGAAGGAAATAATGTTGTGTAGCATTAAAGGCCAAGCTGATTTGAAAGACAATCTTACAATCCCAAGAGAAAGATGATCATTAAATTATCCAGGAAACAATAAAATATTGTTGGAGATCAATTTACTAATGGATAGGATTTGGACTGTCTATGCACTCACTAAAGAAAACTAGAGGGAACATAACTTATCAGGGAATGCTAAGTAGAGAAGGGAGTTATTTTGTTGTGTTGTGTGGGGTAGGTATTGTGAGTGCCAAAGTTGGTCTATTTGATAGATTGGTAAAGGTACATATCATTGGGGTTTGTTGATTTATATTTTATGCATTTGGTATTGGTAAAGTGATTTCATCGAATATTGAAATTTCCTTCTTGACCTTCATGGTCTCATAGCTTGGCTAGGGGGTGGCTTCCACACATGACTTCCCATAGTTGGGCGGAAAAGATTTTACCCTTAATTAGTTGCTTGTAATACAACACTTGGAAAGTATAAGTACCTCTTATTTTCTATAAAAAAAAAATTATAAGTAAGAAATTATATTGTAAGGGACCTGTCAAAGTAAAAAATATACATTTGTCTTCCAAATAATTTGAAATGGTAGTCTGCCTTACCTAGGTGGGAAACCAATGCAGCTAGATGTCCAGGCTATAATAATATCTAAAAACTAAGTATTTTCAAAAACCAATACTATATTTCCTATGCAGAGTAAGGTGTCTATAGACAATAATGCCATGCAAGGCTAAATCAAAAGTAGTAAACCAAATTTCCATCAGAAATAACTAAAATTTGAAATTGAAAACAAGCCATTAAGTTGAGCCTGGAGTCGTTTAAGATGGTGGCCCTTCATTATCGATTGTTGGAGCTAATTCTAGAGAAATTGTTGTCGGGTCCATAGAGTGGTGTAGGAGAGCCGACGATAATGTCTCCAGGCACTCCTCACGATGCTCCCACAAATCAAATATAAATAGAAGGTCTGCTAGGTCTTGACGTACTTAAACAAAAAGGTCCTGTAAAATATCCATGGTGGGTTGAAGCCTTGAAAGGTCACCATAGTCTGTATAGGTAGGTGGTTGGGACATGGAAGGGGTTGCTACCACAAGGGAGGTGGAGTAGCTAGGGGAATGTTAGAATGGGTGGAGGGATGTGAAGTCGAAGGCTCGTCCAAGATGGCACTAGGCCGAAAACCTAGAGAATTTCCCTGGCTATCATACCATTCGAAACTATAAGCCTAATGGGGATATAGAGGGGCAAGGCTTGAGGTGGTAGGATGATCCATAGAGGATTGTAGGTTGGGGTGATACTAGCGCCCTTGCCCATAGGTGTTGTACAATTTTGGCTCATTCTTTGGCCTACCTCTTTGCCTCAACATCAGAAGGATGGTGTTGGCCCTTGACCAAGTTTTGGGAGATTATTGGTCATAGTGACCTATTTTGGGACTTTGACAGCCTGTCGAAGGAGAAGCGCAAGACGAAGAAAAGATCATGGGATCTCAGCCCACTTTTGGATCCTTTTTGGGTTTTTTGGAATATGTAATGGGAATGGGATGTCGGCCCATGGGGTTACCCATGTTTAGGCCTATTTGGTATGTATAAATAAAAGGATAGGCAATGTAAGAAGGAGTCGAATAGTGCATCTATGTGATGTGAATGTATTCTAATTGCAAGTAGAGTCTATAAGTGCTTTGTGCATGAATGTAAGAGACTTGCAGAGATAAGTGTAGATCCTTGTAGCAGTTTGTGGAGGGATTAGTGTTGTAATGCAAGGAAGAAGGGTCTAGTGAAATATGCAGATCTTCTGTCCTGTATGGAGTAAGGGTTTTGATGGCTTTGTGCTTGTAACTGATTGACTGAAGACAATAAAGAAGAAGAGTTAGTGGGCATAGTCCTTGGGTGGGGGTGAACCACATAAACACTGTGTTGTCTTTCTTTGTGCTTGTCTTAATGTTTTTATGTCTTGTTTGGCTAAGTGATTTAAGATGATTAGATAGATATGCTTATGCTTAGTGCTAATGATATGTGAGAATATTATATCTGATCCATATAATGATATGTGAGAATATTATATCTGATCCATATGAATGTGCTTAGTGCTTGATATGCTAGATATGATCTATCTATTGATGCTAAGTGCATAAGTACATTATAACAGTTTGAATGTTGTGAAGCCTTTCTTTATCAATGAAGTGATTAATGGTTCTATATTGAGGAACTGATAGTGCTAAGTGCTTTATTAAGTAGTATAATCATAGATATGTGTTCCAGCTAAGGTTGCAAGACACCTAAAGCTTGCAACCACCCCTTCCTCTACCTTGGGTGAGACTTCATCTACTTTGCAGGTGTTGCTGAAAGGGCCGGTAGTTAGGGATTTGTTGGTGCATTGTTGTAGCGTTGAAACCTGGGTATTCCCTTGTGCCAACAAATGGTTCTGTTGTCGGGACCTGAAACTGTGATTGTTGGGAATTGAGGAAAAAGAAGCCCTATGAAAATATTCGATATGGAAGTGTGAAATCTATGTGCATAGATTTGTGCCCTGGTGCGCAATATTCTGCTTGAATTATAAAGCTCTGTGCTAAAAGAAAGAAACCTGATTTGAAGAAAGGAGGTCAGATCTAAAGGAAAGAGGCAATATCTGAAAGCTTTGTGTTCTAAGAAAGGTAAAAATGAGAATTTTTTATTAAAAGAGGTAAGATCTACAAGCATTGTGCTTTGATAAAGGTAATAATAGTTAAAAGTTTTAGATCTAGAAGCTTTGTGCTCTGTAGAAGTAAGATAAGTGGAAATTTTTGTTTCTAGAGTGTGGATCTAGGTATGTTTAATAGGGTCTGTCTTGGTTTTAAAGCTAGGGCATTAATATATGAATTTTTTTTTGATATGAGTAGGTTTGATAAGAATAGTGAAGGATATGTTATACCTACGCATAGAAAGAATGTTTGGAATAACGAATAGATGCATGATCCTATAAATAATTGATTGCGGGTTAGATCCTATGATCCTAGTGCACAGTATAGGAGAGGTTGGGGATCATTAAAAGAAAGAGAGGATTAACCCTCTGTTACAGTTTTAGAAAACTAGGACATCTTGCTAAAGAATTCCCTAGGAGAAGACCTAGTTGTCTTTGTTGTAAAGATATGGACCATGAAGTGTTGGATTTCCCCAGAATGATTGTTGTGCTTGAAGGAATGAATCTGAATCAAGAAAACCTTAAGATAGATCTAGAGGCTATATAAGAACCCTAGGGAGAATCAGAGAAAGCATTTGTACATATAAAATAAACCCTGAATGACCACCGACATTTTAGATTATCAGAGATCTTTAAAGAAAAATGAATGCATCAAAGCAAGAATAGGAGACTTCGACATTGAATGTGTTCTAGATGAGGAAACACAGGTGAATATCATGACAAAGAGTACTTGGGAAGCTATAGGGAGGTTTTCTATGATTCTTTCATTAGGAGGAATAGGGTTATTCAGAGGAAAACTGGTAAACTTGTGTGGAAGGCTTGCTCAAATACCTATGAATGAAAATGGAACTTCGACAGAAGAAGATTTTGAGATTATTCAATTTATTGAGGACAACACCCCATTTACCATGTTAATAGGAAAACCTTGGATTGAAAGAGCTCAAGCCAGACAAAAGGAGGAAGAAGAAGTTTTGGAGCAGAAGAAACAAGAATTAAAAGATTTCATGACCAAAAAGATCGCACAATTGATTGAAGAACAGGAGAACAGATCAAATCTATTTGACACTAGAGACCTTGATGTCGAAGCTGCAAGAACACTGGAATACCCATAGAAGACTAAAGTACTTACTCCAGATAAAGAAGAGGTATTACCCATGAATCGTAGGAAAGAATATCAACAACACACAGTGACTATGTTAAAAGAAGATAAAAATCATAATGGAAGAAGACATACCGAGTCGAAGCTCACTGGGAAGAATACACACCGAGTCGAAGCTCACTAGGAAGAAGGCTAAAAAGATAAGTAAGAAGAGGGCTAAGATTGAAAAGATACAGAAGGTTCCAGAGGGAACTTCGCAGAAAGAAAATTTGTAGGATTGGAACTTCACCAGGATCTCAGAACAGTGACACATGGTACTTCACCATGGTGAAGCAATATAGCCATTGGGACTGATATATCCATTCGACTGTCACTCCAAATAGGTCAGAAAACATTTATAGCTTGACACCAGATCGTTGGACCACACCATAACAGATTGAACAAGAGTCAATGGAGGTTCATAACCATTGCAAGTGAACCATTGTCAAGTTGCCTACTTATCTCGTTGTGCCATGCACGAAGAACACTTTAGCTAACTAAGAATTTAAAGCCCATAGACTAAGAGAATTAGAATATAGTGATCAATACACTCTTGTTGTTTATTCTAGTAAAGTGTCTGAGATAATCGTGACCCCGATAAATTTTAGTCCCGAGCACATATGTCCGATGAGCTCATCGCAGTTGAAGAATTAGTAATGGAAGTTCTGCTCGACTTGATGACTGAAAGAGTCATTTCGGAGAGAGGAGTGTCTACGGGTGTACAAGCATCGTTGATGAGAGGACTTCCGGCCTCTCCGTCCACTACTCGAGTCGATCCATCCTGGCCAGTAGACGAAAAGCGATCTAAACACAGGGATGATCTTACAAATGCTAAGTTAATCCCAAGTATAATACCCACCTATCTACCACCTCTAAGGGGCGTGATCAATCAAGACAATGTGCCCATATATTTTGAGTATGCCTTAGTCATTGCATACCTCCCAAAAGGGATACACGCAGTTTGTGTAGATCAAGAAAAGATACAACGTTGAAGTTTAGCGACTTCAACCTCATCAACAGGAAGGTCTACAACATGCTTGCCCCACCTAAGTATCTAACTAGGACCAAGGGAAATAATTACAAGATAGTTCCTCAATCATGGACCCATAACCTCGTGCAGTCCACACTGCTCAACATCATAAAGATCCCGTACCTTGGAAGGCACCAAGAAGTGGACGCATGTGTCAAGCTATTGTTGCCCTATTACCATGGAAGATACTTATGTTTAAACTGTTGTATCATAGTGGATCTGATGTTGATTAACCAGATCATAGGGTTGAGCATGCAAGGCCTTGACCCACAATATTTTTACCTAGGAAAAGCCATGGATCACACTCTTGCGCATAATATTAAAGACACCTACAAATATGTCGAGAAGGGCATGTGAGGCTACAAGGTAGCTTCTATCCCAAGCAGTGCAGTGCACCTCGCCTTCCAATTGATCACAGGGAATTTGGTCCGAAAGAATAGACCCACCCAAGCCACGGGGTTCGTAGTCAACCTCCCAGGGAAGTGCGCAGAAGGATTTTAGATGAATTGGGTGCAATACCTAGTAGACCAGTTGGAATTGGACTGTAGGAAATCTCAAGATCAGGCATATGAATTCCATTTTAGTTGGCTATTGATCCTGATCACTTTAATTGCATGGGAGATGCCAGAAGGTGTGACCTTCCTAGAAATCAAGTCATTTGAACCTCTGGCTGTGAATTTCAGTACACTGTCGTACTCAAATGAAATGAATAAACAATGGTAGTCAAATGGTGTGTTCCATAAATATTAAAACCAATTGAAGGTAGCCATCTTGTCCGAGCCTCGTATGACCCTGAATACCCTCCACAGGTTTTGGCCCTTAATGAAATTTAGCATGGAATGCCATTTTATTTACATCATAGTGCACTCAGATGAACATAAACAACAACTGCAATCATACTACAAGATAAAAAAGGATGAATTGGAAGAAATTACCAAGGAATGGTCGGCGAACCTCCTCATTCTAGCAGACCCTGCAAAGATGTCTCATGTAGACAATCCAGAAAATGTGTCGGCTACAGCCGGACCTAACAAGATAAATAATTCTGAAGAGGTCCATGATTTAGACAGTGCTTTCGTGAAGGCCGCTTCCATCTCAGCATATCAAGGAGGATATGGTGGAGAGATAGATGGCGCAGAAGTTGAACAGAAGAAAGGTGAGGTTACATCTCCTAGAGATGAGGAGGACCCCTCAAATAAAAGGAAGGTTTCCCCACCGAAACCCTCATCCCAGAAGAAAATGAAAGCAACCAGGACCAAATTTGAGACCACCCTCACCTCAGACGACTTCGACTTCATTGTCACGACTTTGAATGATGCTTTGATGGAGATAGGAGAGAAGCAAGAATCTAAGTAGGAGGAGGTGTTCATTCGGATTAAGTATGAGCTCCAAGGGCTGCAATAGTCATTACAATCCAACCGCACAGTTTCTACTATGCCTCTATCAGCAGGAACAACAGAACTACGTGACGAGCCAACTCAACTACACCGCATCACTGATATAGTCGAAGCTCGCCTTCAACGAGATCAGGAAGAGACAACACAAGCCACCCAGGCTTTAGCACAAGTACAGAAATACCTTGAAGATAAACACAATGATACAAAATGGGAAAATCTTGCTCTACAAGCAAAGTGGGATGAAGAAAAAGCACAATCACAGCAAGGCAAGGAATAGTTGTTCACCGAGCAACTCGAAGTAAAGGAAATGGTTCACAGAGCACTTTTCTCTATGACAGTATTCAAAGTAAAGGCCAAAGAACAAGTTCCACAATAGCTGGCACAACTTGAAGAGGTAATCCAACAGCTCCAATAGCACATAACAGACTTGAAGCTTCGCACTGTGCCCGAGACCCCTCAATATGTAAGAGACCTAAGGGAAGCAACTGTGCATAGCGCAGTTGATAGATTAAAAGATATTGCCTTGGAGTGCAAGTAGCTAAGTAACTGGAGTGCCCAGACATATGAGAACCTCACCAAGAACCCATATTTACAGGCATTGGAGTTGCAGCTCCAGGAATCAAAGCAGCATGTAGACACACTATAGGCGCAGCTAAAGGCCTTGTCAACCGTGGAAAGAATGAAGTAGTCTTAGGAGAAACACAGCACCCAAAAATAGATCCATATGATTCAAAGAAGAGTAATGGAATTTACTCAATAGCTTCAACTAGCACAAGATAAGGCATTGTAGTTATTCACAGAGGTTGAAAATTGAAGAGCTAGCTAGAACAAGTTGTCATCACAACAAAATAGTACCTAGAAGGGCCTGTGAACGATGCAATGATCCAGGAATTCACTGAGCAAGAGGTCGTAGTACAACAATAGCTCGAAGCAGATCGACCTAAGCTCGAGGCCTTTGAAGAAGAACTAGTTAGATCAGAGTGACTCAGGATGAGTCACAGGTGAGTTTTGGGGGCCTGTTAGACCTTTGAAGAAGAACTAGTTAGATCAGAGTGACTCAGGACGAGTCACAGGTGAGTTTTGGGGGCCTGTTAGACCTTGACCAAGTTTTGGGAGATTATTGGTCATAGTGACCTATTTTGGGACTTTGACAACCTGTCAAAGGTGGAGTGCAAGATGAAGTGGAGATCATGGGATATTGACCCACTTTTGGATCCTTTTTGGGTTTTTGGGAATATGTAATGAGAATGGGATGTCAACCCATGGGGTTAATCATGTTTAGGCCTATTTTGTATGTATAAATAGAAGGATAGGCAATGTAAGAAGAAGTCAAATAGTGCATCTATGTGATGTGAATGTATGCTAAGTGAAAGTATATTCTGTAAGTGCTTTGTGCATGATTGTAAGAGACTTGCATAGCTAAGTGCAGATCCTTGTAGCAAATTGTGGAGGGCTTAGTGTTGTAACGCAAGGAAGAAGGGTCTAGTGAGTTGTGCAAATATTTTGTCCTGTGCAGAGTAAGGGTTTTGATGGATTTGTGCTTGTAACTGATTGAATAAAGACAATAAAGAAGAAGAGTTGGTGGACATAGCCCTCGGGTGGGGGTGACCCACATAAACATTGTGTTGTCTTTCTTTGTGCTTGTATTAATGTGTTTATGTCTTCTTTGGCTAAGTGATTTAAGATGATTAGATAGATCTACTTATGCTTAGTGCTAATGATATGTGAGAATATTAAATCTGATCCATATGAATGTTCTTAGTGCTTGATCTGCTAGATTTGACCTGTTTATTGATGCTAAGTGCTTAAGTATGTTATAAAATTATGAATGTTGTGAAGCCATGTTTTATCGGCGAAGTGTTTAATGGTTATATATTGAGGAACTGACAGTGCTAGGTGCTTTATTAAGTAGTACAATCACATATTTGTGTCCCAGCTAAGGTTGCATACACCTGGGTCTTTCAACCACCCCTACCTATACCTCAGGTGAGACTCCATCTGCTTCGCAGGTGTTGTCGAAAGGGTCGATAGTTAGGGCTTTGTTGATGTGTTGTTGTACCATTGAAAATTGGGTCTTCCCCTGTGCCAATAAATGTTGAGGAGAAGAAGGATAGAGTGTAGTAAGGGAATCAAGAGCACGAAGGGAGGAATGACCGTGGGTGAGGGTCGAAGCCGAGCATAATAGAGGCATGAAGACTGTGATGGAGAAAATAACCCTACGCTAGGTGAAAAAACCAAAGGATCCAGCGTAAGTGACATGAGAAAAAATTATCAAATCATGTTGCCATAACTACACCTGTGTGAATGGCACATTGAAGGAGATGGATCTGGTAATTGTACTTGTCGAGGTAAGTGAGTCGCGGGGTATAAAGGCTAAACATTAAGTAGTGGGATGTGACATGTGGGTAGCAAGGCATGTGGCTTGCCGAGTCCATCTTCCCACCTTCCCCCCCTGTGCATTCTTACATCTATAAATTATCCCATCTAGGGCTTATTTTATATAAATATTATTAGTATCTGAAGTTTGTAATTCTTAGACATACAT